>JANTOQ010350353.1:0-12364 GCA_027564595.1 Bythotiara depressa
ACTTAATTTCGCGGAATTAATTTTCGCGGTTGAAGAAATACAACGAAATTCGCGGGAATTTAATTTCGCGATTCGAAAACAAAACCGCGAAACCGCGAAATTTTCTTCCCGCGAAAATTTCTGACAATAAAGTAATCTTTAGGGACTTTGTTGAATATTCCAATATCTACAATATTTGTCACTCGTGTCACAATATATATTTGTCATTTGAGTAAATAGGTAAATGTTTAGAATAAATTGGATGGAAATTGAATGGAATTGCTATGCTTTGCCCATCAAAGGTGAAGAAATAAATTTCGTTTTTTTGGTAAACTACATTGAAATATTTTTTTAAAACTTTTACAATTTATTTCAAGAATGTAAAACGTCCGTACATAAATCTCTTTGTTAGGTCAGCCCGGTTGATGAAGGAACAGTGTCTAGCCTGCATCTGTTTCAGATAATTACGACGCCATATAATATAAAAACATTTGAAATATTCTTATTGTTCCTATTGCAATATGTCCTAATAAGGAGAATCTGCTTAAAGTGGAATTTACCCACAATTGTTGCCCGAAACCTGTATGCCACATCAACAAATTTATCCACTTTCCATCTGTTCATTAATGCAAGGATATGCGAAGCTGTTACATATCATTTATCTATGCAAGAATGCCTACTAGAAATAGTAAACGTCACAAACGCAGTAAATAATTTTGTTCTCTCACCAACCGTTAGTTCCGCACTGGAAGCCATAAGAGAGACCTTAACCTTTATAATTTTTTTTTTTTTAAATGTGTTCATAATTGGCAATTTAATCAGGAGCTTAACCCTGCTTTCAATGCATAAGCATACCTCCTGGTTTTTTAAACTTCACTGGTGGAAACCTTTATAATTTTATGAGGAACCAGGGGGTCTTGTCAGTTTTTACCAAATTTATTTTACCTTATATTTCCAATAATTAACCACTTGGAAAAAGCAAAATAGCAAAGAAATTACAAGTGATTTGATTCTTTTCCGGGGACACTATGCAGTAAAGTGTTAACATACAAATACACGGATATGTAAATTTTATGACGTCGCAAAGACCAAAAATGGACCAATTAGGAGGATAGCGAGACCACTCGCCTTGTCCAATCGTGTGGCATAGCCACGATAACTTCTCTACCAAAATACCCAAGATCAGCGTATCTAAAATCATTGGTACACTGGAAAAGTACCTAAACTGTTATATCAATTAACTCCTTCGTAGCAGTTGTGGAATTCGATTTTTGAATTTTTGACGCTTTGTTCAAAGATATTACGACCAGAATTGTAGTCTAAATGATCTTCAGAATGGTGTTATCATAATCTGTGCAATTCCAAATTTATCGATTTTTTCTGGCAAAGACCACTCTTGTCACATCTCAGAGTAATAATTTACATTGTGGCCTCGTCTTCATGTGGTGTTTATTTGCTTTTTAGAGATTCTCCAGCGGTGCTCATCAACTTCTTTCATTGTTTAAAAGTCTCTGCGGAGTAGAGCAATACACACCCTGGGTGACAAGATTTCTTTAAGGTTTAGAACGTTTAGAATGAAATTTGATGATGCTCTGGAAAAAATAGTGCGCCCTAATAAATTTTTTGTCAGTGAAATAAATTGAAATCAGGACTTTGCCTTGGTTGTACAGTTTTTGACGTCATTAAAAGCTTAACATTCTCTTATGTAATAAAAACACGAAATAAACGCTTGAACTACAGAACTTAGCACCCGCTTACTTACGACTGCATTTAATGAAAGTAAACTATCAAGTTGCAGAATAGAAAGGGGGATTATAAATGTAGAACATGTCCCTGCTAATCCAATTGGCAGTGTGGGTGGATCATGAAAATTGGTAAGTTAACGATACGATGGACCACAAACAAGCCAGAAGAAATACTCGAGTTTTTTTGTGAAGATGATTACGATATTGAATGTAAGTCTCATTTATTACTGTCAGTTACTGTCTTATAAGCACTTTTTTCTGTCTTCCTGGTATTTAATGAGGTAAAAAAGGTTTTGGTGCTTTGGTCTGAAAAATTCAAATTCTGGTCTGCAAATTATATCCAAAAAATTTCAGTTTAGATAAAATTACTATATTATACTTAAAAATATATTTGTCCAGCATCATTTGTGCAAAAATTGGCAAAGCAGTGTAAAAATTGTATTATGAAAGCTCTTTTATTTCAGCAGTTCTGGTCTATAAAATACACACACACAAGAAAATTCAAGCCCCAAAAGATACTCTTTGTAACAATATAGATTGATTCGCGATATAATAATAGATAAGATTCCTTCTTGTTGTAAACGCACACGCGCTATTACGTTATACCATATGGTCTGTATCCAGGAGCCATTGCATTAGTAATAGACCAATATATATTCATAAGATACTTCTTCTTTTATACCGTGTCTAACCGGAATTGTTTATAATTGTACAAAAGGTTTTTTCCCGATGGCACTAATCAAGAATAGCACTCTATATAGGCTATCTATATAGCCGCCTCGATCATTGGGTTTTCTTTTCCTTTCTGATTGAAAGAGATACAAAATAAAAGATTCAATTAAATATATTCTTTCCAAAAGCACAGGACTATTTACATCTACTTTATTACATTTCATGCTAAAAAGCTAGGGAGGTTGATTCAGTGTATCAATAAACAAGCCAAACAAAACTAATACATGCGTAAACTGTTTTATCATACCAACGATTGACATAAATTAATTTAGACGATTTAGGGGATTTCAAAGAGGGGCATATGATGGATGGATAATTTATACTTGTAGGAGGGCATGGCTCGTTATTTTCAGACAGTGCTAATTTTGCCGCATATTTTTCCAATAAATCTTCTCAAGAATGTGTCTTCCATCTATCTGAAAAGTGGAAGAGTTTCAAGGCTAACGCGTTGTATAGCAGTCATGAAAAATTCAAAGGCCAGATTGAAGTCTGCATTGTCAGAAAATCGTTTAATTATCAAAAAATTATTCACATGAAAATTAATATATTATTTTTTATATATGTATTATGTTATTGTTACATTTTTACATCAATACAAGATTGACAAATCTACGTAATTTTAATGTCATTAACCGTACAATATTATTCACAAATAAGAAAAACATTGTGGGGAAACGGTATTGAGGTGTCAGCGTTTTTCTCGATTTCGATTTTCTGCTACCTGTTCCTGCCAAGCAGTAAATGGTGAAAATTTAATTATCTATGGAACACATCACATATGTAAGGAAGGAAGAAAGCAGTAAGCATATTTGTGATGCCACATATCTTCAGTGCATTCGGCTGGAACGCGCTCGTTCTAATGTAATCAAAACTAGTATATATTATTCTTATACTATTTTTCCTATACGGCTTTCTCTTTTTCTTTGCGAGCTACGTCTGCTTCCAGCAACTTCAACTTTTTTATTATATTCTGTTTTCGTAGATCATGCTCTTGCCACTGCTTCCTACGTTTCCCCAAAATATCATGAGAGGCGCCTGAAGCTTGCAGATTTTTTATGTTTTTTGTAACATCAGAGTTGGATTTTATTATATGGGTTAATTCAGTGTTCAAGTTATCGATCTTCGTTTGCATTTCTTTAATTTGATTGCATAGTAACTGGTCTGGAGATAATAACGACGGCTTGCTGCTTGTTGTTCGACGAAGGCTACGTAATGAAAAGATGAAGTTTTCACACATACTTCAATAAATGTCTCATAAATAAATTTCTATAAACATAAGAAGCAGTGAACCCCAGAATAAACTGTCGTTTATAAAAGCCTACACATGAATTATAATGCTTACCGTTGTCGTGCTGGCGATTTCTCCTTACCAGCAAGTTCTTTCAGCCTTTTTTGTGGGTAATTGTCTGCATACTGTTCTGGACTGTCGAATGCACCAACAGAACGTAAATACGCACGAAGTTTCGCGTTGTCAATGAAGGTGTTGTATCTTGATATGCGTTCTGTAACACCCTGTAAGTGAAAGTGAAAGTGAAATTAAAAATCGTTTTCTTTCTTTGCTTTGGTACAAACGTAGCTAAAATTAGCTGCTAGGTAGACCACTGAAGAAACGTAAAATACTAAGGTGGCTGTGAAAGGTTTACCTCGCTAGTAAAATCTTGTTCCACAGGATCTTTAACTTTCAAGTTGACAAGTTCCTTCACCACGTTTAATTTGTCGGATGGTTTCTTCATTAGTCTGAATGCACCTTTAATTGACGTTTCGGTAATGTGTGGTATACCAGTGAGCCTAGGAACAGTTGGTGATGTACGTGATCGGGTGAAGAACAGATCTTGACAGCATACACGCATTGCCTGAAGAACATAACAGGTATCAGTAAGACCAGGAGGTGCTTCTTTAATACATTTTAGGGGAGATTGGGAGCTACTTAGCCTAGTTCAGATTACGCTCACAAATTCTAAGAAATTTTCTGTGGAATTTCTTTATATAGTACCAAGGGATTTTTAAAGGGGAAGCTTTAAGGTACAGTCTCATGACGTCATAATCTGCCGAATTAATCTCAAAGAATGAGTATAATATAGAACCAATAAATACGTAATATAAATAAATAAGTACGTAATATAAATAGTCACACATTTGGTAAAGAAAGAAAAAAAGTAACTGACCTTATAAAATTCTCTCAAGAAAAGAACATTTCCATCATCCAACAGATCATCCACTTTTATATGCGCTACACAATGCAACAACAACACTATAAAATCACCAACACTTTCCATGCGTTCTTCGCGAATAAACAAAATCTTTCGAGATCGTTCGTAGAAGAAAGAATTCCTGAACGCATTTTTTGAGTAATTGTTTGGAGGTAGGTTTGACGCCACAAGAAGTGTTATTTCAGGCACATCCATCACTTCTTGTAGAAGTTGGCACACAAAAACTCCGAAGCGATAAACAACGAACTGCATCGGATTCAAATCATTAATATCAACAGGTACGAGTTCCCCTTCACAGCTCCACTGTGCGTCCTACAAGAAAACATATCATATATCAGCATTCTTTACATTATTAGATGTAAGATTAAAAATACCATCACAAATTTTCTGCACTAGTTCCATAAATGTTCAAGATATAAGAACGTAACATTGAACAGATGTTGAATGGAGTGCATAACTACAACGAATGAAGCACCAGACACTTATTATGCTTTTACCTTAATATCTATATAGGGTCTTCCTTTGGCTCCTTTCACTTGTTGTAGGCCAACCCCATCCTTAATCATGGTCTCGATATCGCTGACAGCCTTGAACAATGGCGTACCAGTCAGCATAGCCATCCAGTCTTGTTCTGACATCTCCATGGTTGGAGTGGAAGAATCGAGGGTGGATTGAATTGCAGTTTCTTGCATTGTTTCCTCTGCTAAAAGAGGCGTTGTAGTTTACATGAATATACAGAAACAGCTATTTCATCTGCTGCCGCTTGCGGCAAAGAAGCAGATGTTTGGTTTTGGCTTTCATATATCTAACTCCGCGAAAGTGAACATTTTTAGCCTGAGTCCGTATATAGCCAAATATCATATCGCAACAGGCTATAACATTAGTGTTCCTATAAAACTAACTTCGTGGGGAAGAGTTGTTAGGCAATGACACGTAATTTAGAACAATAGTCTCGCTCCCATTGTGCAATTTCATTGGTTACCAAATCCATGCTCGTTCTTGTTCTTAGTTGTTTTTTTATCGTTCGCCACTCAGCATAGAGTGTCATTGCGTGGCCATTTTGATTATTTTTTTCTGGTCTCGGAAGATTGACTGGTTTCAAGATTTGATTTAAACAAGAAGAAAGAACAGTTTTTTATAATCCTATATAGCAAGCATACATCTACAGCTGTTAAAATTTATGGACGTTTTGGTTGAATAATTATTCGTATTTTTACAGAACTCTAGTTGTTGGCCATTACATCTGTTATCGTTTTATTCTTCATAATGATATCTACCACTGTAGTTTTTTTTTCAGTATATAGCTTTATCACTACACTGCTCATAAATTTTATGGGGGGATGGCTATTTGGAGTATTAAAGTTGACTTAAAAACACGGAGAGTTAAAATTGACCACGGCCACTTTTTAAAAGTAAACACGCCCATTTTTGAACTCTCCAAGTATTTAAAACGTGTTTTTATTATATTAGATGACTGAGATAAAGAATTAGTTGAAACAAAATTTATTCAATCGGATGATGTCATGTTAATTTTCACCTTCTTTACTAGCCTGAACTTGCATGGTGCTACCTTTAAATCGCCAAAGAAACAAAGAACTAACTTACATTGTTTATTTAACGCAGGTGTTTCTAGATAAAAGCTTTTCCTATTTGCTTCTTGACTATACTAAACATTGCAGGTAGTTGAACTGGAATTTAAAAAAAGATTTTAATACACCACCATCAAATTGGTACTTTATCATAGCTGGTTGTATATTTATTTAATTGTTAATTGTTTGTTAAACAACAGCTAACATGATTTAGAAAAATATAATTCCATGAAGTTGAGTTAATTAAAGACTCTATTTGGAGAGCTAAAAATATGGGCGTGGTTGTTCAAAAAGTGGGCGTGTTTTTTTTTAACTCTCCATGTTTAACTATCCAAATTTTAACTCTCCATTTTATGGTGTGTGTTTGGAAGTTACTGCCACAAAACAAAACTCGTTTTCAAGAGATTCATTCCCTTCTCCCCTAGCCACCTTTTTTTAAACAGTTTGTTCTTCTACTAAATAAATATTTTTTATCACTGAAGGCTTGAATTATAGCTATTATATATAGCTATCTTCACGATTCTACAGTATACAGTGTTTTCAAATGTAAACAAAAAAGCTGAGGGAACTTTAACCACACCAACCTCTGTACTGATGATAGCGAATTCATTCGCGTATTTTGTTGTCATATAAAACACTTTAAAAACATTCAGAAAAGATGCACGAATCATTCTGTGTTTGATCATTTTGGTTTTTAATTTAATGTCTATTGTGTAAAAGCAACGGTTTCTGGTCCCTTAATTCCACTATTATTAGTTTTAGCGTAGCAACCATTTTTCAGATTTTATTTCTGGTATGCACCAACCTCGCCTCAGGGCTTCTTTCCCATTTTGATATCGGAAGGCGAGAAAATAAGGCTTTAAACAGAGATTTAAACCACTCAGGTCCAACGAAATTTGCAGCCTTTTACGGTTTATAATCCAAAACACGTGGTTAGCTCCTCATCTTTGATAAAAAATAACAGGCTGCTAAGAAGATTACGCACAAGAATATTGTCTGAGCCAGCTGGTATTTGTTTTGATTAGTGGTTACTAGATATTGTCATATGACTCGATGACAAACTAACAAACTTTGGAGAAATTAGTAGCAGCGAGGCAAATAATTTATTTTCTGCAATAGTGATTGAGCATGCGCGATAAATACAAAACAACAACCATTTTTAATTTGGGAATTTCCTACTGTGTTTGTCCGAAACTGAAATTTGATACTGAGGCACAATCGAAAACTGACACTTTCTAGTAGACCTATGTCAATAGGGACAGTCTTAGAGCAGCAGATGGTCAGATGGTCAGCTGTCTGCAGTTTCTTGTTATTTATTGTGATAATAGTACGCCGTTTGTTTAAGGATACTGTATACACACGCTACACACGTTCAGTATTATCTCATTTTCTTCAGAAAATTTGCGAATAATAGTATATATTTTCTAAATCCTGTATTATTCCTCTACGTAATGAATGGTATGACTCGTTTTCCAGAAAATGAAGTCATCACAAACCACGTGACGTCACAAAACAATACGAAACATCAATTTTCTTTGTCGTACTATTGTCTTAATTGTTTCAACTCGGACGACAAAAGTATCATTTTTGAAATCAGCGCAAAATTTCAAAGTTTTGAAATTAGCGCAAAATATAATGACTTACTTTTACAAACTAATAGGGTTAACATTGAAAATTGAGTTGAAAAGGACAATACACCACACCGAAAATGGGGATTCCCATATGGAACTTGTTGATATATAAAAGTGACAACGCAACATGAAACTGAAGAAAAACAGCGTACTTTGTATAGGTTTCTCTTTCAGCTGTTTTATGACCAATGAAGGTGTTGCTGAAGTTAAAACCTTTGCGCCTTCCGTTTGTAACGCTGCCAACCTTTCTCGTTCTTCCTGATTGGCTTCCTTCGTCTCGTGTACATATTGTTCTTTGATCTTCCCCATTTCAAGGCTTTTTTTCTTTTTTCTTCGCTCTTCGAGTTTCAGCTTCAACATCTCCTTAGTTCGGTCTTGTTCTTTTTTTAAATTTTCTTCAAACTTCTGCATGTTTTCTTCGTGCTCTTTCATGAGCCTTTGCTTCTCACTTTCACCAACTTCTTGTTGTATTATAGCCAACTAAAATAATTTAATAATAATGTTGAACATTGAAACAGACGTTCATTTCAAAAGACTATTATTATTAAAGACTACCTATTTAACTCAGTGTTTTTGAGACTTTCAAACGGGAAAAGAACAAATCACAAGTCATGAAGAACTTCACATAATATTTTTGTGGCCTTCTGAACCAACAAACAAACAACAATCTAAGATTAAAAAAGGGAACTAAACAAAATTCAACAATTCCTTTAAGAAACCCTCCATATTCACAAATGTTCTTGATCGAGAATTCACATATAACAATTGTATTATGTATGCTATGCACTATACTAATAAATATTCATCAAAGTACCCTCTCGGCCTCAGCTTTTTCCTGTTTCTTCCGTTGTCTGGCAGAATCTAAATCAGCTTCTTTTTCGGCTTCCCTTAAAGCTTCTGCTTCGCGTTCCCTTTCGAGTTGTTCTTCTAATCGGCGGACCTCATCTTCCATAGCCTTTCGTTGTTCACCATCCCTCAGCATGCGGGCGTTTTTTATCTCTTCGATTTTAGTTGCCATATCGTACATCGTGCGATCTCGGAATTCATTAGCCGCTTGTGTTGCTTGTTCAGCCTGCTCTTCGTACTGTCGTACGAGATCCTCTTTGGTGGTAAGATCTTTCATAGAACCTGCTAACTCCTTCAGTTGTTTCTCGCGTAATTCCAACCGTTGGTGTGCGTGCTTGACTTCCATGGATGGAATAGCATCGACATCAGCAGCTGCGATTATTTCATCAGTTTCTTTGTCGAATTCCGCAATCTGTTTCTTGTGCCTCAGCTTCAACTCAGCTTTTTTGTGGGTGAGATCCGCGCTGTCCAAATTCCCAGATTTACCAATCAACTCCATGAATTCCTGATGGAAAGAAACAGAAATGTATAAATGTCGATGCTCTCAGCAGACAATAGAGCAAAACCAAACAGATGAAATAAACATATTGTGCTAACAAATTAACCTTTGACTTACATGTGTCTAATCTTTGTAAAAAGGCTAGTCCAAATCTAACTGCACTCGCAAACATTTGTAATTACATGGATTTTGATCAAAAGAAGTTAATTTTGAAAGCCTTTGTTTACTCACAATTCTTATTGTCCACTTACATTGGATGTTTTACAGTAGAACATAGAATAAACAGAATATACGAACGTTCTTTACGTTCTGTGACTATTTATCAACGAAATCTACAGCTATTAGCTACATAAATTTTCAAACTTAAAAATAATTTAGCACCTGAAATATTAAGCTCGGTATTTCAAATAACGCACCCTTCATGTGAACTAAGTAATCTCAGAAATAAATATATGCACAGTAAACTATGGAACAAATACATTAGCTTATCTAGGCCCAAAGATATGGAATACTGTTCCCAATGAATATAAAGCATTTAGATTCCCTGGAAAAATTTAAACGTAAAATAAAAAAATGGACCACAACACAATGCCCATGTAGATTATGTAAAATCCATATCCAAGAAATAAATTTTATCTGGTAATTCACCATCCTTTTTGTATTCCTACTTTTTAAAATGTAACTTTTAATATGTAAAAATGTATTATGTATTATATCTAAATGTATTTACGTGTTTGTATAGTTGAATTTAATTAGATTATTATGAATCTATTACTGTAATTTGTCAACTTTAAATAAATTAAAGACAAAAAAAGCCATTTTACACACCTTATCTTGGTTAGTCAACATATTTTCTTTCTCGTTTTGTCGTGTCTCTTCTACTTCCGCCTTTACATGGCCTCGATCAGCTTCCGCTTCGTTTTTAAACAACTCTTCCAGCTCAATTCGTTCACGCATGTGTCGTTGCTGAAGAGCGGCGAATATCAAGTTCTCAGCACTACCTGCATCGCCTGCCACTGCAACCTTTTCTGCTAGAAGCTTATTCTGGTTTTCACGTAACTAAGGAAATGATCAAATGTCATAAAAAAACTATCGTATAAACATTGTACTATAAATTATAAAACCTTTATTTGCGAATATTTGCGAATAGTAACCGGGTGAAGCTCAGAACAATGAGTCTTTGAATATAAATAAACACAAACCTGATCATCATGAAGGTTATTACGTCCTCTCTTGTCTTTAACAAGTTGTTGTTTGTTATCAGCGTTATGTCGTTTCTCTAAAGCCAAAGCGCGCTTTCTTTTCTTATCTGCTATTTTTTCTACCAACGAAGCAGTTTGACGGTTTTTCTCAGAATCCATATTTCTTTCCAAAAACTCTTGGTGCTGATTGTGTTCATCCATCAACATTTGCAGCTGCTCTTTGGATAAATCATTCTTCTTCTCTTCTAACTCTGCATTAAATTTCTCGCGCTGGGCTTCAAGAACCTGAAAGTGAAAACACCGTGCATGTATATTATAACGTTTGTTTATAAAATCGCGTTGAATTAAAAAACCGTAGTAATTTAGTTTTTGATGCTTGTTCTCATAATTAATGTTTGGATAAGAACACAAAGTCAAACAAGAAAACCGTGAGGTTATAGATCTGGTGAAGAAAGAAATGAGAAAAAGGAAATAAATAATTGGAATATGGTATAAGGAGAGAAATTGAGGCTTGCTCCATCAAAAGCAAGCTTTTGGCATTTAAAAATATCGAGTCAAGGTTTCTCGTACAACTCTTTGTTCTTCACAATAGTTGGAATCTATTTATATATTTATATAATATAATAATAATCATCAGGTAACAAGGATCGCCGCGCGTTTGAAGATCAATGGCTAATAACAGCCATGATATGATGGAGTCGAAATATCTTGTTTTTACATGCTTGGCCGATAAATGGTATTGACATATGGAATGGAAATATCTGTTGTATTTTAATCTGACTAAGTTTGAAGCCTATATAAATACCTTAAGGCACATATTTGAAGAAACCTCAACGTGGGAGAGTGAACGTCACAATGTCACACTAGAGGATGTTACTTTTCTAAAATTTCTAAAAATGGTGTTATGTAAACAGGCTCTAAGTAAATCATGACGTCATCAACAAGCGTGGTCAATCAATTGTCTCATTAAGATTGTATTGTCTTAAATAATCATCTGACCAAGTTTGAAATTCGTACGACTAATGCATACTACTTTTCTAAAATTTATATACATTTTATAATCTAAATAGGGCCTTAGTATTTGATGAGATCATTGACGGGTGCGAGCAATTGTCTTCATTTTGTCGTCTTAATTTGACATCTGGCCATGTTTGAGGTTCATACTTTCATTATTTTTCTAAAATAAAGTATCGCGTAAACTGGGCCAAACAACGTCATTGACAGGCATAGTTAGTGGTTTTATAAAGATAAAGATTGTACATTTTGAAGTCCGCTTGACTAGCGCACGTTACTTTTCTAAAATTTCTCTAAACCGAGCTTAAGAATTTGATGACGTCGCCAACGGGCGTGATCACTTGTCTCATTAAGATTACATTGTCTTAATTAATCATCTGACCAAGTTTGTAGTCCGTATGACTAGAGGTGTTACTTTTCTAAATAATTTATAATTGTATCGTGTAAACCGGCTACAAGTCAAAAACTTGGGAGACGACGACAGTAACACGTGGAAAGCAAAGATCAATGTTCTCCGCCATCAATCAATAATCAAGGTTTTAAAAGTTGATCAAAGTTTAAAAAAAAAGTTACCTGAAGCTTTTGGTCATCTAATTGCCCTTCTATGTGCTTCTTTGCTAAATTTTCTTGTGCGCTCAACTCTCCCTCCATATCTTTCTTTTCTTTGTACTGATTGAATAGCAATTGAGCTTGTGTCTTCTCTTGCTCAGCAAAAAGTTCGTCTTGAGCAGCCAGCTGGTGTGGCAAAAGATTGGCTTGCGTTAACTCAGCTACCTCATTGGCGGTTACCTCTCCATGCTGCATCTGATTCTAAATTATAGTAAGGTTCAACTACACTCATTTTTTTTATAAGCATACGGTAGATTTGGTCTGAGGCTCAATATGCTTAACATTTTTTAAATTTGAGGCTGAAATTA
>JANTOQ010350464.1:0-12364 GCA_027564595.1 Bythotiara depressa
TGTTGTATATAAACATTTGTAAGATTAAAGTTATGTTAATCGTAATAAGGATTATATAATTTGTGAAATTTTCCGTGAGACTGCGTATGAGAGATGAAAAGTTGTCGTGTGTATTTGTGTGTGTGTGTTTTTAGTTTTTGTGAATTGTTTAATTTTCCATATGAATATAATAACAACAGCAGCATTCTCATAAACAACAATCTGTGTACTAGCTGTCCAAGATAAAACCTCCCTTGTGGTGTGTCGTATGTGCCTGACAATTGAACAAAACCGAATTGGGTGCCTAGAGGTGTGTAAGTTAATTTGTTGAAGAGAATAATCAGTCCTCGTCCAGGCTACTGTATCGCATTTCAGCCAGATATTCATAAAAAAGCCATTCCAATCCTATTTTATTAATAACAAGCTAAATAATCGAATCGTTTTAAATATAAAATATTAACATTGTGTTCTTTAACAACTCTCCTAAAATCGCATCTTTTGTAATATATTCTAATATAAACTTAATCCTAATCTATTATAAACAGTGTTGTATTGTTTCATGTTGAGCTCTGATACAGTATCTATTGTTGTTTATTAAAAGGCTGTTGTTGTTGTATTATATCCACGAAAAACCATCTTTCTGTGAATGTCCATGAAAGATTATACAGAAAAGACGATCTTTAGCTGAGTTTGAAATGTCGGTAATTGACTTCAGTAATATCAAAAAGATGATATTTCCTAACTCCTGAAAAGCAAAAAAAAAGACGGTCTTTCTGATTTATTAAGTAATGAGAAAAACCATCTTTACTGCATCCAGGAATGTGGGTAAAGTGACCATTTGAATAGCAGTAATATCAAAAAGATGATCTTTCGTAACTAAGGAAAAACCGTTTATCGTGTCCACCGGAAAAGGTATAGATTATTTCAATTTAGACCATTTAGACCTCCTTCCGGTAAATGTTATTCAGAAGACTTTTTCAACCTTCCTTAAAGCAAAGGTCCCCTTTCAAAGAGTTAGATGCCTCAGCTCAATGAATATAGCTGTCTCCGAGCGGATTTTTTAGACAGTACCTATATTGAAGCAATATTCATGCGGTAGAGACACGGAATGTATCTGATCGAGACACCTTGATATCTCAGATTGGGACTTTTAGATTAAAAGAAAATCAATATATTTAAGTTGTTTATTTCAATCAGCAAATTATCGGTAACAAAACAACAGTCTACTACTTCACACCAGCTTCAAAGATTATTATACCCACTCATGTTAGTTACCCTTGTAGTCATAGAAAGTTTTATAACACTTTCCAATAATAAAATATATTGCGATTATCGAGGAAATTTATAATTGGAGATTCTCTTCTCTTTCCACTTATATTTTCATCTCTTTTTAGTTGTACTTTTCCGCTGTCAAAATATTAACAAATGTCCGTAATATAATTTAACCCTATTTCACATGGGCTTTTGGTAACACCCAGTTAACTTTTTATTGCCTTGTTCAATTTCTTTGAAACTTTGTGACTTTTAATATTTTTTTATTACCTTCACAATGGCACAATTCGTTTCTTGGAAAAGTTTTCCGGGGGTAATTTCCACCTGGTAACCAGTGTGTAAAAAGTTTTTTGGAATTTTTATTTATTTTCGTTATAAATTAGTTTTTTGTTGTTTTTAGGTTGTTGTGTAATGTAAACATTTTTGTAAATTGTGTTTAGATTTTAGTTTCAGGCGGTAATTTCGACCAAGGGTAAATTTTTTTATCCCCCAAGAAATTATGTTTTTTTCTAATAAATTTTTTTCTAAACTATATGCAACCATTTTTATTTCAATTGAAGCACCTCAATAACAAGACTTTACATAAAAATTCTTAACGCTAGGCCTCTTCTAGTTCCCAAGAAATATCAAATCGAAAAGACGCTTAATTTCCGTAACAATATGCTGACATCAGCATATATATTTGTTTTTAATCATATTTAATTTCCAAGTTTTGAAAGGATGTTAATTTGGTTTTGGTAAACATAAAGTATCCAAATCGTATTTTGCATTTTCCCACCCAACCACCCAATCTCACTCTTCTTTGCGGAGGTTGACACCCCACTGTCTTTCTACGCAATTACACTATTAGTTATGCACCTGAATTTTCTGTATATTGGAGATTAACATAAATTTTATTGGTTGTTAAAAACTTCGAGTAGATAGAAAAAGTACAATGCTGTTCAACCTTTACTCAACCTCACAGAGCACTCAAAAAGCAACTACGCGTCAACACATTTCGCTAAAACCGTCCAGTTTCATGGACGCGTTAAGACAGATAGAAAATTATTTATTTCAAAATAGAGAGATGTATGTATATGCGTCCGGAAAAATTAGTTTACGTGAAAATCGTGAAACTGGTGGCATCATGTTTTTTAAGAATTTTAGTTTTTGAATGCGGTTTTTCAACACAACAGTAACTCGAAATGACTATAATTCTGGTAGTACAGGAAAGAAGACAATTTAAATTTAAAAAGTTCACAAAGATCGTATTACCATGCAAAAGTAAGTTAAAAATATCATATTTCTGAACATTGCAGAAATTATGATAAAATCCTATTAGGAAAGTTCGTAGACAGTCTGTCTTTTCAAACAACAGTAATTCGGGAATTATCATATTTCCGTATATTCCAAGAAATATAATAATTAACGCTAGGAAAGACCATAAAGATGATATTTCAAGAACATCAGGAATTAAGAAAGACGTTTTTTCATGCAGTGTAAAAAAAAAAAACAATGCACAAAAACCAAAAACACACACACAAACACACACCGCAATTATTATTATTTTTAAATTTTCATCTCTCATACGCAGTCTCCACTTATTATATAATTTTATAAAAGATATGTTACTCGATATGGGTGCAGAGTTGTATAACTATATTTTATTCTGATGATGGATTCAAATCAAATCAAACTCACAAAGATTGTATTTTTATTACAATTAAAAGAATTTGATATAGTTAATATAACACATATAATTCATTGGCTAATATTTCACCCAGTAAAATACGTTTCCCGAATTGTGTGACGTAATGTTACCTGTATATTGAAAGCGAGACACAGGACGATCGTTACGAAAAATAAGCAGATAGATATGAAGTACCGCCACTGTTTTAACCGGATATGCATTTCTTTTCCAATTAATGTGACGGATACTTTAATGGGAAATGTTCTTTTGTTACTACTGTTTGAATTTGAATGTGTATAACTCCAATATTGTGGGGCAGAAATATGTTAAAATGCATGACATGTTAATTTTAATCATGGTTAAATCACACTGAGTCTCTATGTTTATTTACATTTTGTCGTTTCAAGCCTCTTTTGTAATATGCAAATCATATCAAAACATCGAATTCGGGAAATGTCTATAGTGATCTTATATGAAATATTGCATTGCCAACTGCAGAGATTCATGTTACTTTATATCCATATATTCATATATAGCATTATGAACTGCTGAAACGCTTTTGATTTTATGTGAATTATAGCTCCGTATACTGCAAAGATTCTAATGTCTAACAATATAATGTCTGTTAAAGTAACATGTTTCATTGCTTCGTTATCAGTTTAAAAAGTTACAAAACCTAGTGGAGCACCGCAGAAAAACGTATTTAAACTCGTACTAATAAATATAGCCTAACTTATTTTATGCAATTAAATAAGTTTGTTCAAAAGATAGGATGAAGCAATTACACGCCGGAAAAATAATGGAACTGAATCACGAATATTCAAGCACGCGAGATACCTAACTGATATCTACCTTTACTATATTTTAGAATAGAAGTAACAACAAAAATATTCATCCACGAGAACCTTATGGTTTGTTTTGCTGCTTCTATGTTCATTCAACTTCTACCAAAAATACTCAAGGAAGCGATAAAAGAAAGCCAGGTAATAATAGTTAATCTAACGGAAATCAAAATAATTTGGTGTGAATCAATTGCCAACCACCTATATGTACGCATGGGTATGGGTAATTACAGCCTCTTATACCTAAAGTGTCTACAAACTGGATATGTTGTAATAAATAGCAGCAATACGTGGATAACTGGTAAGACGATCGGCAACCGAATCAAAGAAACATCTTTGTACAAATGTATATAATGACTTTAGTAATGCAAAAGACAAAAGGAGGCTAAATTCCAGTTTTGTTCAATTAATGTGTAAATCAAGGAGACTGCTGGAACATGTTCTATGTTTTTAAAGCCTTATAACATTAAATCTTTGTTCAAATGTTTTAGTATTATATCTATTTACTGGAAGTATAATGTTCAGTCCATTGGATCTTTAGCTGACAGCCATTTTCGAAAATACAAAAACGTATTTGCAGCCTGCGAGTTGCTGTCTTCTAAGGTCCATTTGTTGATGAGATAAGTACATATATAAACAAATAATCCATAGAAACACTGTCAATATCACTTGGAAAAACAGTCATGGCAAATAAGTAAATCCAACCATAGAACCAGAAAATCGATAATTTTCTACTCTTCTAACAACGAACGTACATCAAATTCGTACTGCTTAACTGAGCCAGCAGTTATAAAAGCCTAGCAATCCTATTGTAGGTGCCTGCCTACCAGCTGCCATTTATAATTTAGTTGATAAACAACAGCACATTTTCTCATTCTCAATCATGTAAACCTTGTGATGTTTAAATTAACATTTAAGCATGTGGCTATCTAGATACGCATTAAAAAATTTCGAATTCAGTTATATACTTGGAATTTATGTTATTTTAAAAATAAGAAACAGAACCTTGTTCCTGCAGCAAATAGATGCAAAATCATTTGGAAGCATTTCTGATTCACATGAAGAATGAATCGTTAGCTTAGGTTTTACTGTTTTGAAACTTACGTTGATTGTAAAGTTGATCATAAAGTAAAAATAAAATAAAGTAGACCTTTTAAGTAAAACCTTTAGGTATAACAATTGACAAAGAACTGAAATGTGATGAATATGCTTCAAATATATGTTTAAAAGCAGGTAGAAAATTAAAGTGCACTAACAAGGTTGACAATAATTTCATCATTTGAAAAAAGAGGAATACTATTAAAAGTTTTTATAGAATTTCAATTTAAATATTGCCCTTTGATATGGATGTTTCATAGTAGAGAATCAAATCAGAAAATTAATCATTTACATGAAAGAACTCTTAGAAATATATACTTTTCACCGTTTCATTAATTGCTTCATAGGGATGACACTTACTCTGTTCATCATAGTAATATACATTTTTAGCCATTGAAATTTATAATGTTGTACACAACATATCTCAAACTATTTTTATTGATATTTTATAGCGAGAAATTATAATGGCCCTTCTCTGAGAACAGAAAGCTATTTTTCTAAGCCTTGAGTAAAGACAGTACATAATGGTCAAAACTCTTTAAAATATCTTGGACCTGAAATTTGGAATCTCTTCCCAAATAACTTTAAAAACGTAGATTCGCTTGAGAATTTTAAAGAAATGGCAAATCATAAATAGTCCATGTAGATCATGCAAATCAAATGTTAGATTTGTCAATCTCTATGAATAAAATATTAAAATTAAGCTCATTTTTACAAACCTACACAGTATGCATATATATATATATATATGGCTTGGTCTATACTATGTAGAAAATACGAGGCATTCGGTATAATACACAAACGGTCTCCTTTGAGGCGGATTTCCATTAAAATAAGAATCACTCGCGCGCTACCATTTTCTGATCGACTCAAAAGTTCGATCGCAAAACAAGTTATGCTTTTCAGCGCTCGCCCGCAAATACGCGCGAACGTTATTTTAATTGAAATTCGCCTTTAGATGGCTGGATCTCGGGCTTTGTATTTTTCTGTACAGATCAAACAATTGGTCAGTATCCCATTAGTATTTGATAGAAGTTGTTATTTTTATTATTTGATCAATATGAGCACTGAACATGTAAAATAAGTAAATGTTTCTATTCTATTCGGCGTGTAATTACAATGTGGGTAAACAACGAGAATGTATATAAGTATAGAACCAAGATAAGGTATTTTAGCAATGTGATAAATATATTTGAACCATTTCCGGTAAGGTCTGAACTACTCTCGCTATGGCCTGTTATTTTATAAATTTTATTATTCATTTATTTAACACAGTTCTTCGAAATTTCGTAGAAAAATGTGGACGATAAGCTATTGATCTCTCGTCAACTGAAAATAGATGGAAGATATTAAATATAGATAAAATAGAATATAGATGTTGACCAATTTCTTTCTCATATGATCAATCCGAGCACTCACTGTATTGCTTCAAAACAAATTTTTATATAGTTATAATTGTATTATTAGGGAGCTGTACCGCATTTGTTATTCTTGCGTACTACAGCATCTTAACAACATTCAGTTGGATGATGGTGGAAGGAATCAACTTGATACTGATGGTGGTCATAGTGTTCCAAACAAAGTATAAAAAGCGTGGAATTTACGCGGTGATTGGATATGGTAGTTAAACATTTCATTTTATCTCAAAACACCTCATTGATAAATTGTTGCTTTTTAAAGCATTGTATCGAATTATTGTTCATATTTCTCTATACACAATCCGGCAGTACGTCCATAAATATTTTGAAAATGTGTTTCTCGTCAACGATTATAATCGGTAGGACAAACACGTTAATTAATTTAAGGTTACATTTAAACGCTACAGGTAATAGTATATTGGCTAGCAGTTTTGTTAACATTTTTAAATGTTTCCTGACAATGACACAGAGATGGAGATATATAAACAAAAACTAGCTTCAGTGAGACCATGTCGATTTTGTAAAATATTCTTTATTTCCATTAGAAAATCTCAAGGCACCTGTAATTAATAATAAAGCTAAATCTCAAAGTATTAAAGATAATAATGAAACCGAATCTTAGGCTGCTGGGAATAAAACACCGTTGCAAACCCTTGATTCAGTATTTATATTTTTTCTATAAATATCAAATATACCATAACTAACATAAAGTATACAACAGACATTTTACAAACTAGTACAAACATATAACGAATAACACACTAGCAAGGCACAAAAAATGTGATATCGCCAAGTATGTTACCCACATCTCAGGTAAATAAAAAAAAATAAAAAAAATTTAAAATAAAAATGCTCAAGGATAAATATGAATTTGGTTTCAGTTGTTTCTTTTAGAGTAATGTATTATCAAAATGTTTTGATTGAATAATGAAATTAATTACATTGGTTATAATATTTCTATTTGAAATGAAATTATACATGTCATTACCATAAAGAAATAGGTGAGTTATAAAGGAATTATAATGTGGTAAGACAAGAATATTAATCTGACTGAGATTATCTACGAGAGAACGACGAAGAGCAGTGTAGAATGGAACGAGTTGGGACTTTGACACGTCTTGGAATGGAAAGATCAATGCCGTAAAAACACTTTCGGTTGTTTTTGATTAAAATCATGTGTGATATACAAAGTTAGCAGTCATCCCCTACACCATGCTTGTGTTATTGAGACTCTGCCAAATGGTCAGAAAACATAAATGGGGTCTAAAACCCAAAACTAATTTTTAAAGTTTTGTACCTCTAACAGCTTGTTACGATCAATATGGTAGTGGAAAAGGTTCCATATTTCACTGATATAATTCCTTTGCTTTCTCTTGCTAATCTTTCAGAACTGATCTGTTTTCAATACCAGTATATGTCACAGTATTGGCGTTTTTATGGATTATATTTCCTACAACTTTATTAATATCGCTGCAGTCAGGATACCATTACATCTCACTTTTTACTAATCCTTTTCTTATATCTAAACCAATTATTCATGTTTACATTTTTAGAAGGATATTTATACTATTCGTTCTATGTCAGGTTCGGGATCGAAACAAACCTTCTTATAACGGCTATATCTAATCTACGCCCTCCTTTAATTATAGCTCCGAATTAATTCCACGTGCATTATCTTGATTGTTGTAGGAAATACATTCTCTCTTTCACGCCTACAATGCTTTTAAAATGTGTTTTTTAAGAAAACAAGAATTTGTTACGTTGTATTATTCTATCCCTTATCCGTATACACGCAATTATTGACGTAATGATTTGAAATGAATATTTTATAAAGATTTTTAATCCTGTAATAGAATCTTTTCTAATAATAAAGCATATTTAGTGAAAAAATTATTGGAAATAGTGGTGAAATGTATCAATGCTACCACCTCAAAGCTGGTAGAATTCTTCCTGGAATGTTTAATCATTTGAGAGACCGGAAATCTGCATTTATGTGGATATACATGGAATGTTCCATTATGTTCCTTTCATTTTAGGCATTCCAGCTCTGTTAACGTTGGCAGTGGTATGTGCAAAGTACACACTATTCAAAACTTCAAGAAAGTAAGTTGTTCCTTTTGGACTATAAATAATCAGAAGGTCAATTGTACGCAGTATTCAGGAATAATGGTGTGTATGTTCAGTTAGAAGCTATTGCGATGGGAAGAATTACGGTTAAGTAATTAAAACGATGCTAAAAAACGAAACGACTTTTGCATAATAAAGTTACTAAGCAAAATAGTATGTATGCTTAAATAAAACCAGTTTTTTTATTTTAAAATGTACATGATTATTTTCATATATTTAAAATTAATTAAGTTTGTAGTTTTTTTTACCACGGCCATGAGATTAGCACATTATAACATACATTTTATGCTACACAACAGTACGGTCTCCCGTTATCTGTGTATAGTCATGTCACATGTATATATTTACATGTAGCCACTAGATGCCACCTTTCCTTTAGCTGTCTTGCATTGAATGGCAACCTCTGGTATTTGAAGGGACCAATGACCGGACTAATTGCAGTATGTTTGTTATTTCTTTCCATCATTATAGCCAATTTAAGAGAGTCTTATAATTATGGGATCTTTGCTAACGTTGATTTTCGCTAAAGGGAATTATTTCTTTTAACAAACGTTCTACACAAGCATTAATTATTTTAGGAAGGTATTAACATTACACATGTGTGTCTTCAACACAAGAATATTGGTAAAATATCCAAAGGAATGCAGCTAATTTAAGAACTCAGTTTATTACGTTGTCACTTGAACAAAGAAGAAGTATAGGGAACTGTGTGGTTTAATATGCCTTCCCCTAAGCTTTATAGCGTTAAAGTTATGAGCCAACCTTTATTAAGCGCATTCTATTATTTCTAGATTAATATTGGAATGTTCGTTGTGATCTTCATATATGTGGTTAAGAATATGAACGCAGGTAGTAAACAAAGGAAACAAAGGACAAGGTATTTCCTTTTTCTTCTTATACATACAACTAAATAAAATAACTAAGAAGGAAGAAGAAATTTCCGTTCCAACAAAACTAGAGACAATTAATGTGGCAAATAACGTTCGTGACCGTTTGATTTGAAATTTTTCATAACTTCTGTGTTGTTGAAGCCGTAAGAGGTTTTTGAATTGAATGAAGAATTGACTAAATGCGGATAATTACCTAATATAAATTAAAGCCTTAAAATTGTTACTAAAATGTGTTACATTATTTTGCTCATATCGAGCTAATTTTCAAAACAGAGATTCTTAAATGTAGGATCATTTTAATATATAATAATCCAGCTAACCTCTGCGGTGTTGAAAGTTTTAACTCTTATTGTAATTATTTACTCCACAACGCCTAATTACGTTGCTTTCAAAATAGTATAACTATTAACGTTTTTGCGTCAAATCATTATTGAAATATTGACAGCAATACCGACCAGCAATAACCTTATTTTACTTTAAAAGTAAGTAAAATGTTCATGGAAAATTAAGGAATGTTTCTTATATAAAGCAAATTTCTGTTGTGAAGTGAAAAACATTGCTACAACAAACCGGTCAGAATACTGGCTGCAGGTCAGAAAAAACATTTCCATTAATTTGGTATGTCCTTCACATTAACTTCACCCTAATATGAACATATGAATTACGGAAGGAACGTTTAGCCACCTTGTTTAAATGTTCAACGCTTAATAAATTACTGTACTATGATATTCATTAGCAATTATTTTTACCGTGGTATAAACATTATCTACATAAGAAATTCGCATGTTCTTCGATGTTTACAATTACATTCCAGGTCATCCATGAAAGCATTTGTTGTGTTGGCACCTCTCCTTGGTGTGACCTTTGTTTTGGGACTGGTAGTTGAAGATGCTTCTGCCTGGTTAACCTATGTTTATTTATGCACAAATGATTTGATGGTAAGATAATTCAATACAATCGATGACTTAACGACTTGGATGAGAATATTACCAACAACTGTCAACTCATTTATCATTTTTATCATTTTAGGGCGTTCTTTTATTGTACTTCCACTGTTTACAAGAACCCAAGGTATACCAAGTTTTTAACCAATGTTTACATTTTTGTTACTAACTATTTATATCTTATTATGTCCCAAATCTACCACTATCATGAAAGGAAGCGATCTATTGGCTGAACCCGTTAGTGTGTTGTTTGTGTGCCCCTTTTAGTGATGCTGGTAATATTACTTAGTCTGGCAATATTATGATTTGATATTATATAGGCTAGATTTTAAATATGTTTCTTAAACTTAAACTATCTTCTATTTTACTATTTAACGGATATACTTCTAATTCCCCAAAAACGTTACAACTAACATAATAATAATAATTTGTATAAACAATGTCCAAACCCATGGCGAAGTTGAAAATTCACACCTCTACGTCAAAAAGAAAAGTTCCCTGTGAAAAGTCCTCGGATAATTTTAATTTTGTCATCTTAGCCTTCATTCTCGCGGAGAAATAGTACTGCAGCTTCAGCATTTAAACCTTTTTATATGTTTTAATTACACTAATATTAATGCTAATTTGCGTCCGGAAAGCGATTTACTATAACTAACCTATGTTTGGTATTCCTTTACCAGAAATGTGGAAATCTGATATATATATATATATATATTTACAAGAAAACCAGTATGGGATGTGTTTGTGGGATATATATAGATAGATAAAAAAACACTATTTATATATATATATCTGATATCTGAGATTCTCTGTTGTTCAGGTGAAGAAAGCAATACTTATGTGCGTGAGAAGATATAAATTAAAAAACATCAGTGAAGTAAATACAAATGAAATGGCAAATAAAAGGAGTGCTCGTAAAACGGAATGTACGGTAAGGAAAACAATGAAATATTTCATGAGTTTGTTATTTATTATTAGATTTATTTTCATTTAACCACTGACTTCATTGATACTATTGATTTTGCAATGGATGTTCTTCACACTTTCATATGGAGATGCGAAATGCTTTCCTAAGAATTGGGAAATTTGAGGAGTCCAATTGCCTGACACATGTACTTCATTACAATAAGGACACTATCGGAGGTTTTCCAATAAAAGACACTGGCATGTTCGATATTCCATGTATGTAATGGTCAATGACATTGCCACCTTTCTCGTTTAATAACACATGAAAGGTATACTTTAAATTCACACTTTTAATTTTTTCTTCTCGTATTAATAATTAATTGATTGTTACTGGAAAGTTATTTAGGCCATAAATATAAACGAATTCCCATTTACGTATGATGTAATATTGTAATTTATAATTATTTAAAGGTACTAAAATCAATAAATATATATTCCTTTTTAGTATACGGAAAAGAAATTATGAGGAAACTGGAAATGAAAATTGGACCACGGAGATATGTTTGCCGCAACGCTTGTATATATTTGCTTTTTATTAACATTAATTGTTCTTCCTTTCACGAAATAACCAACAATATGTTCAACTAGATATATCAACACTAAGTAAATAAATGAGTATAAAAACCAGTATCTGTCGAATAGTACAGGGAATGCAGGAATCGTGTTCTTTTTTCTGCTATGGATAATTAACAAAATGTTTGGGGAGTACGATGGTAGACGGTCGCAGTCCGAACTGTATCTTGTTGAAGATGTTTTAAAAACTGCTGGTGAGAAATGTGAATCCAATGGTTTATATTGCACACCCGTGGGTACTTTAAGAATATGTTTGGTGATTTTTATTTCAGTTATTAGTTCAGTACTAGTCTTTTTGTTCTTATAATCATTTCTAATTATACTAAGTAGTAATTTTAACTATGATGTAATGCCAGGGGGAGAAAAACTGTTGACAAAATTTATTTTCTAATAACTTTGCAACTGCTAGACAAAAAGTTATCAAACGTGATATATTGGTAGAGGTTATCAAGAGGGGTCTGTATTGCAAATGTAAATCACACTGTGATGTCACAATACTAGTTCCAGTTCTCCTGGGATATTTGCTGACAATGTAAAATGTGAAAAAATATAACATTTGAATTTAAAAAAATTAGTGTAGTGTGAG
>JANTOQ010350575.1:0-12363 GCA_027564595.1 Bythotiara depressa
TGCTTTCAAACTTACGTGTTCAGTAGGCAATGATAGCCGTTCGTACGTACTCCACGTACGCGATTTGTGCAACCCTGTGTGGTATAGTTTCAAGGAATCACAGAATTCACAGATATAACTAATCTCATACTTCATCTTTTGTGGCTCATTGTGGATAGTGTTTTGGTGTTTTGGTGGGTCATTCTAGCTACTTTTGCCTTTTAGTAAATAATTTACTTAGCTAAGTGAAAAAGAAAATTGAAGTTTATTTAATATTGATTTCTTCACTATACAACACTAACTGGAAAGCATCAAGGGAAACTATTTTTATTCATGAAATATTATATTACCAAATTTTATGTTAGTGGATTAATTTTATGTATAATAAAAACAATGATGTGTATGTTGAAAAACATGTTTTGATGTATTCTTACATCATCTTCAGTGAGTACTAAAATGACTTTAATATTTAGATACTACTATAAAAGAAAGCTTTATATTCCACAATAAAACATAATTGTTAAAACAGTAGTGAATAATTACAAATCAATAAATAGAATTGCTACTGTAACTTAAGAATACTGTATACATTCATTACACATGTTCGTTATTTTAAAAATATCTCGCTTTTTTCAAATAATTTATATATAAAGGTATATATTTTCTGAATGCTGAATAATTTATCTATCTAACTAGTAGTTCTTGTTAACATACCCATCGTGGAAAGTAATAAAAAATATTGAACTTACTATTATACGGTTAGCTTAAAAGAGCTCCAAGTCCCCTCAACATAGTTTTTTATCTGAAAAAAAAAATGGTTTGAAACTTTGTTCTAACCTGCAAAAAACAACGTCTCACTTTTTCTATATCATCTTTTGTTCAACTTTAATCACTGTATAAAGTTGTAATTTACTACTCATTTTCCTTGGAAAACTCTTTACACATCAATAAAAACGAAACAACGTAATTTAAATGAAAAATTAGACACTGTTTTGTAGCTTAATTTATTATCTTCCCAATGAAATCGTTTTCGGTTTGTTTTGGTAAAGTTACAGGAACTTGGAGTTCTTGGAAGTTATTGTAATCATCAAGTTTTCATGTTTCGAGAAATTTAACATTTTAAATTGTGTCACAATCTCAGAAATGAACAAAGAATGTTTATATCTCTTATAAAAGGCCACATGCCTTTTATTTTGCATTTTATAAAGCTTTTGTTTTATATTAATAAAATCAGTACATGTTTTTATGTTTTAAATAATGCAAATGCCCAAAATATGTTTATAATCTTCATAGTTTGCATTGTGTGAAAACGTAATTGTAAGTAGGAAAAGTTAGAAAAAATCTTTATCTTCCCCCTTTTTTCATGTAACTCAAATTAAATTTTATACATTTTATTCAAAATAAATATTACTTACCATAATACCTTAGCTTTTATGGGGTACAGAAAAAAATATTGAAGATTTTTGTGATGAATGTATACAGTATCCCTAAGAGTTACATTGATTGATTTTGAGATTTGTGGCAAAACATGGTTATAAACGTAAGGGACCTTAAGGACAACACGACTTTAGGTTAACAGGAAAATATAGATATTAAAGGGAACAGAGCTCAAAAGATAACTTCAGGTTAAATCAAAGTATTTTAAAAATGGAGTTCAATGGTTTTTATTTCGTGTAAAAATGATAAGCTGTTCAGAAGTTATGAGCATTTAAAGCTTTGATATGAATAAGCGAGAACCTACTCTTGACTAAATGAGGTCAGGCCGTAATGATGTCATAGACGCTCATTCCAAATAAGGTAATACAAACAATTAACGATAATATGAAAACCATTGAGGCAAAAGGTAAGTCAAACTTTGCACTATATAAGTCCTTAATTAAGTTCTTAACCTGACCTCATTTAGTCAAGACTGGATTCGCATTTATTCATATCAAAACTTTAAATGCTCATAACATCTGAACCACTGATCATTGTTGCATGAAATAAAAGCCACTGAACTCCATTTTTAAAAAACTATGATTTAAGCTATTTTATTTGAAAGATGTTTTTTGACCTGTGAGTGTACAGTACCTTTTCAGCCATTTTTGATTCCCATCTTCCCAATATTATATTTCAAATTAGATTGTTTACATATTTCTTTCTTTGTTATACATATTCAACTTTCAAACAGCTGGTCAAGATACTTGTTAAACAACTGGTTGTCTTAACTCCCTCCCCTTTTCAAATCTACACTTGAAATTGAAAGAGTTCATTAAAGAGCTGAGATGAATTGTTATAAAAACATAAAAACACAGATATGCCAAATGTAACACTGATTTTAACTTTAACTAATATTCATGAAAATAATATTGAGGAAATAAACTATTGCAAGTATAACAATCATCATCAATGGTTGCATTCAGAGGACTAAAACACTGAGGGACAAATTAGTGAGAAGTTAACATCAGGAGTTGAAAAAGACTTTAACTTTGCCAATTATGTAATGTGTTGGTTCCAAAGAAAGGAATGGAAAGAAAATGCCTGTATGACGTCCACTGTTTTGTTTACACAATAACAAATGTACTGCGTTAATGACTCAGAAGCTTTCCATGTATGGAATATGCTTAAGCTTGCCCAATTTCCCTAAGTTTAAGTATGAAACGTTTCAGATCAAAATGATTTTGGATTGTTTGGATGGTGCTTTGAGTGAATCAAATGGACAGATGCTTTCAAATTCTCCAAACAATCTGACAACAGAATACATCAAACACCATCCAGATTGTTGAAAAAATTTCGATTGCTTGGATGATTTTGAGGGTATGAATGAAATGTACAGTACTATAAAAATACATGCTAAATTTATGCTTTTTGTAAAAATACATGCTAATTTTATGCTTTTTAGATTCGACCCTTGCTTCATTTATCAATTGCTGATTTTTTATTGGCATTTTTATGGACAACATCTTCAAGCACATACTTGTCCAATGCCAATGCCAATCCCAGTAATCCTGGAATGCATGCAGTCTCTTGCTTTATATGGCAACTACTAACTGAGGTATGTTATGCTATTTTTCTCTTGGGATTACATTAATTTATTACTAATTACTTGGTAATAACCTACTACATTACCACAGTATACAATCCATAATTCGAATCCCCACGGGACCAGAAAAAATGTTGTAATAATGAAATGTTGGATTTAGGGGAAGTTGCTGAAAACAGACTGGTAGGGATAAGAAACAAAGGAAAAAAACATTTTGTGTATAACTAATGAATTCTTGTCCGAAAACAAAGGCCAACAGCTAAGAACATAGATATAGTATTTATTTGAAGGGCCAATGTTTAAAAATATTTTTAGATTTTTTTTACATAATAATAATTGTAAACATGTATGAATGCGTATTTCATAAAAAAACGATTTTTTAATAGTTTTCACTTAATCATGGTTAATCATGGAGTTTAGTATAGATGTGCTGTCACACTGGCTCTATCTGTTTAAAAAGCATTAAACCTTCAGCAGTGATGAAGTAAAAAATGTGAGATAAAGTGAAGCCCATAAAAAGAGTCTATATTCGAGGCATCATCTTTTGATAATGAAGAAATTTATATTTTTGATGGCTATGCATTATAGCCAGAATATTCTAATGTAGAATCGCAGATGAATTTCAATTTAGTAAGCAAGTCTCCTTCCTCAAGCAATACCTCAAGCAATATGCCTGGAAAATATGCAATGGTGTATTTGTGAAAATTGTATTATTATGCCAACTTTACTCAAGTCAAAATGTTGTCACGAGTATCAAAGCTTACTAGACATGAAACTAGATGGTATAAATAAAATGCATATCAATAAATACAGATTATTTTTATCTTTTGAAAACTTCTAAAACTGATTTACTTCATCACTTCAATGCCCTTTCACTCAGCATTACTTTGTTTACAAAAAAACCTGCCATCTATGTTCAATTAAAATCATTGTGTATTATTTAAAATTTAAAATTGATATATATTTAGACAACTTCAATTCACTGAATAATATAAAAATGCAGTTGTTATTGTATACAGAAATATGGTACAAGATTTAAACAGCGATTGTATTTGTCCCCTCACAACTAACGTTGAGAAGCAATGTTTTGAAAAAGTAGAGCTGGTGTGACATCACAAATATAATTCCCAGACTCTTCTTGTTCAGTGGTGTGGAGCATCTGGAAGGAAGGTAATGGTGGCGAGCGTGACTCAAACTTAGCAGCAGTTTAGTGGCTTTAAGTCAAGAACTAAAGGGAAATAAGTAAATATTATATGTTTTTATGTTTTTTTAAACGTTTATAAGCTATAATAAACAAACTTTTTTTTAAACATTAGTTGCCCTTTAAGGAAACTTCATATTGAAATGCAAACTTCATATTTTTTGGGAAAATAATTTTATCGATGTATTACGTTTCTTAAGCAGTTCTTAAAGGTCTCTCGATACCTTTGAAAACCAAAGAAGAAAAGGTGTAAATAGTCCATAAACATGTTCTTAATGAAATAATTATCTGCGTTTCTGGTATTATTACCTGATTTCAACCTTTTATACTTCACCATTTAAAATGTGGATTATGTTTTATGCCTTTAAACTGAATAAGATTTTGATTACAGCAACACAAATAACTCAGAACTGCATGGCCATATAAACTTTATATTTTGTGTTAAATCCTGCGTTTTTACCATGGTACAGTAGTAAATGAAAATTAACAAGAGACACTGCTGGCCTCTAATCCGCAAGGATTGATGACTTAAGGCACTATGATGGCCTGACTCAATGTTTTAGTAGAGGCCCTACAGTGAAGGGTGTAATTGAACTTTAATATAATGTGTCTATTATATTCATAACGAGTCTATTATATTCGTAGAGTCTAGGAGGTAATTTTTTAACGATCGCCGCCGTCGCTGCCGCCATACATCTGCATTTTAAATATCCTTGCAGATAATTAGCCATTCAACACTGCGTTGCAAAAGAGCACCTGCTACTCTTTATTCATGTGCTCATCTGCAGTTTATAAAAATTAAAGGTGCTTTTGCATGAAAAGTAGTAACATTCTCTTGTAAGCTGTTCTTAGATGTATAGCTACATATTTAGCTCCAACTTATAACTACTTTGTCGTAGCCTTTTAAAATTTTCTGACGTCAAAGATATATACATGCCTGGTAAAAGATTGCATGTTCGGAATATTTATTTATTTTTCTTATATTTCGAAATGTACTGCCACTTTGGTGAAGCATGGATTCATTGTTAATTTTTCCCTGTATTAAATATTGAATAACTCTTGAAATGGAGAAAGACAAGGAAATTCTTGTGATTTTTCGCATAGTCAGTGTGGTCACAGTGAACCAGAAGCTGGTGATTTTAATTTTAAAAATGAAGCAACTTGGAGCATTTTCTAGAGTTTATAGCATTTATTCACTCTACCTAAAAGGTATCGAGAGACCTTAAAGGAGTGGTCCTGTGGATTTCACATTTTCAAATTTCAATAAAATTGGATTTAGCACACATGAATTAGCCTAGAAAACGTATTCTGTGAAATGAAAAATCCTCATAGACCCCTAAAATGTCTGTTAAGCTGTTGGAAAATGTGGTTTTGAGTTATGGGCTGTAGACAATTCATGCTACGTCATTCATTAGCATGTTGTTAATGAAAAATTGATATACATTTTAGCTTTTGTAGAGTAAAATGAGATAAATGTACCATGATTTACTGTTCTGTCTTGGATTGCAAAAGCATTCAAGCAGAAAGAAGAAAGAAAAAAAAAGAAGGTATAAGCTTTTACCGTGTTCCACGAGATGAAAAATTTAAGAAAATATGGTTGAATAATTAAAATGAGCAAAACACCAAAAGATAACAGTATAAGAATCTGTCATTTACACTTTGATTAGCAGTGCTTTGAACGAGATTTGAAGATTCTCTACATCTTCGTATTTCTTCAGTGTTTGAATTAAGGGTTCGTGATTCCTGAATCACGAGTCGTTTTTACGACTACAGGAATTTAAAAAATATTATAAGTAACTTTTTCATGAAACAAAAAATTGTTTAGTGTGACGTTTACGTTTGAATCATCAGGTGTTGAATTCTAAGCATTCTAATAATCCGTTATTAGCAGCCACAATGCATGAGCATTATTTATCCAAAATTATAATAATCCTTTCAAATTAAAACATGTTTATTTCTGTTGTTCATGCACAGTTATTTAATTAAATATTAGTGCAGTGTCGGCTTTGTTTATATTACCTCCATGCAAATTTAATTAATGTGGGATTGTTCTTTTATTATTCTATTATCTTTTTTCTACAAGTCAATCAATGTATAGCAGGTCATGCATGTGCACTATTAAACATTCCCAGAAGACGTACTCTTCATCGCAGTTGCTTAACAAAACACAAAGAACATGATAAAATATGGCACAAATGTAACTTGAAAAGTTTTATTAAATTTCACGATCAATATGTTTGTGAATCTTAGTTAAAAATTTGTAGCTAAACTAATAATTAGTTATATTTTTAAAGAGAAGTAAGTCAAGCAACGTGTTTTTCATTAAAAAGAAATGAAGATATGTACTCAGTCCATGTCATTCGAATTTTTCAAGTGAAAGAACCACAACTGTCTTGTTCTTCTGGGAATTTTATAAATGAGACAAAAATATTTTTTAAATATGTACTGGAAAATCTTTTCCAAAAAACTAAAGAAATAGAACATTCATTCTTAGAAATAAACCAGTATATTGGAAAAGCCAGTGAAATAATGGTAATGCAACTTCATTTCCAGGTCAAATTTCTTTTCAAGTTACTCACTATATAGTTTTTCTAAACCAGGATATAGTAGCAGCCATAAAAAGTACATTTTTAAGCCTCTAAAACCTATTATTAAATGTGGCCTGCTAGTTCGATTTCTACTAAGCCACTAAAACGTAGATTAAACAAAGATCTATGACCCCTGTCTTTTCTTTTTAGCCTCTAAAACTTAGAATGAAGGATGATCTATGGTCGGTCGTGCATTCAATTTTTAAGCCTTTAAAACCTATATTAAACAACTATCTATGCCCACTAGTTCAATTTCTAAGCTTGTAAAACCTAGATTAAATGACGATTTATAGCCACTCATCTGCTTTTTAAGCCTTTAAAACCTAGAATGATGGACGAACTATGGTCTTCATTCCATTTTGGAGCCCCTAAAACCTAGATTAAAAACGATCTACTCCAATAATTTATATTTCAATGGCTTTGCCTTTATAATTGACTTCTAATATATCAGGGCTTTTTATAAACATTTTTTTTTTATAATGTAATTCACAGAATTCATGTTCTTCTTTGTTTATAATGTAATTCACAGAATTCATGTTCTTCTTTGTTTCTTTCATGAGAAATATAATAACCAATACTAGTATATTTTATTTAATTTTAATTTTAATTTTAATTTTAATTTTATTTAATTTAAAATAACCATGCTTCCAAGGGGTTGTTAAATTTAATAATATCTTAATAAAAAGAAAACTGACATTACTGGTAACATTTCCAGCCCCGGTTTCTTTCCTTTAATTAAAAACCTATTCCAAATATAAAAGGAAAATTCTCCTTAGCAACGTGGTCGTTTTCCTTAGCAACCACATTTATAGGTTTTGCTTTTCAACAACCAAGTTAGAAATTTGCAATACTGCTCACCTACGGAGTGGAATTTTAGAAAATTATCCAAATATCTACTGCATCCCGCATTTGTGTTCACGCTGATAATGATGATAAACTAACTTTCAAATACAAGTGGCGTAGAGTTATTTCTATCAATTTTAGACTGTTTTTAGACAAAACTACATGAAAATATTGATGGTTTCCAGGGGCTAAAAACCCCAGTTGTCACAGCCACATCACTACCTGACGTGGATTTTTCACAAATCAAATTTTTTTTAGTTAATTCAAACCCTGTTCTTACATCTATTTAAAAGTTTTCTGCGTCTTCAAAACATTTTTTTTTATAAATTCATTGCGTTTTCGATGATTGATTATCTTGACCTTGTGTAGAATTGGTAAAACGTTTTACTGATTATACAATTTTGTTAATTGATTGTTTAACATTTATAACGAAACTTTCATAACGAAACTTCTTAAGAAAGTAAAATTTGTAAAACGTAATGATGGAATATATATATTGTGCATCTATTGTTTCTTTTAATTTATTTGTATTAAAATTGAATACATTTTCGAGCTAGCAAAAACAGACTGTATTATGATTGGTGTATTATGTATTATGATAAGTTACAGATTGTATATAAACTAGTTTACATATTTTTTGAGAACGCGTAGTAAGGAATAAAAACAAACCATGAAGAAGTAGTCGTGTGATCACGTACAGTATAAAAAAGGACTGTGATGAAGTTTTTAAGGAAGATTCACAATTGTATACGTAGAATTCTTAAGTATAATATATACATATTTAAAATGTATTTTTTTTAGAATCGTCATTTTCTATGACTCGTTTGTTTTCAAATTGAAAGGGCTGCAAGCCTATGAGGGAAGACAATATTTCTTATATTTCTTCTTGGTCTTCGTCATTGGAAGAAGGGAAAGTGAGCTTTCTTATTCCACATTTAAAGTCACCAGAACACATGATTTATTTTTAAAATTACCGCTAAATAAAGTTTATTTCAAGAGCCTATTTGAAACTTCTCGTTCACGCGTCTTTTAAGATTTTTTGAGCTGTGTTGTCAATTACTTCACAAAATTTATTTGATAGCTGCTTTTGCACGGTCCACAAAATTAAAAAGTTTGCAGCGTTACTGCTAAAAACAGAAAATCACTAGGAATAAGAAAATAATTGGTCTTTATCAATTTTTAGGTGCTGAATCCAAATTCTTTGTTTTTAGAAATCCTTAAAACTTTGAAATTACTTTTTTTAATGGTTTTTCTTCTTTTTTATGTATGTTATGCTTTGAAAGTTTGGAAATGTTCGAATTATGGGGCTTCAATTTAGGGGAATTTTTTATGTGGACTTCTTAAAAAGTTCTCATGGTGCCAAAAACTTCATTCACATTATGGAAGTTAGAATTATGGGGGTTCGAATTATGGAGCGTATACTCACTAAAATCATTTAGCCCCACCAAAATCATTTGGTCCCAAACGTTTCTACTAAAACATTCTACCAAAGTTCTGCCTACAGAATATATAGAAAAAATGTTATACATACATATAAGTTGGCATTTAATGATATTTTTAAAGGTAACAATTAACACAGCAATTAGTAAATATATTCTATTAATATAATTCTTTGTATTCTCAATTCATAAAATACAACTCTGTTAAGAATGCTATGGCATTTAATGCTTCTCAGTATTAACCCAGTGCATGTGCTCAATATTATATTTACTAGCTTATACACCTGGTGACATTCTTCTTGACAATAAACTACTCCATTAATGTCTACCTGCAAATGAAAGAACGAACAGAAAGAGTATTTTCAGATGATTTTCAAGTAATTATATTTTATTTTGTATCCATGTTGTGTATTTGGATTTATAGCATTCAAAGGACCATTTTTGTGGGTTTTATACACAAGTCAATGTTTGTGTCAAGAGGGTATAAAAATGGTAGTGAAAATATCATGTGCTATTGTGTCAATAGATAAAATAGAGGATATAAGAAATTTACAACTACTTCAAATGGTATTACTTCATCTGCAATCGATATCAAAACATGACTGTCGCTCTCATCTTATGCTGCTTCATTTTATGCATTTTAGTATAGTATAGTTTCTGATGTAGGCATAGAAATGAGATACCATTTTTTGCTACAAGAAACGTTTATGCGGTGATAAAAAAAAGGGATGATCATTTGTGTATTTTATTGTAGGAATACGATCATTTGTTCTTTAACTGTCATGTATTTTCCATTCATAAGCGCATTGACTATGCCATGGAGGATCAGATATAAATCTGCACACCTCTATGGCAAATGTTTGTCAGAAATAAAAGAGGCAAGTAATACCACATTCAAGACAGTTTATGTGCAGGCACAGAATAACGATTTTAACATGACGATTTTAACATGACTGGATAATGTCCAGACAAGTTTAATAATGTTCATCACAAATCACAAATTGTGTCTGGGCATTTTTTTACATGATATATATACTGTTGTATCTTTTTTGCTGTTAATATTCTAACCAATTGTTTTTAATTCTGCGATTTGATGATTAGCATTACAGGATTCTATGTTTGAGGAGTGTTTGTGTAGCTTTTATTGCACACCCTATTTAAAAGCTAAAGAATAAAAATGCTATCATGAGTGAATTTTTATGGCCTTTACTATGATTTTATGGATTAAAGTAGCTATTGTGAGTAAGATGTGTGGCTACTACTATGATTACCTGGCCTAGAAAAGCTGTTGTGGGTGAGATTTTACAGCTGCAACTTTTCTAGCTTAAAATAGCTTGTCACAAGTGACTTTTTACCACAGCTACTATAATGTTCTAGCTTGAAAAGGAAATTTGTGAAAATTAAACTTCACTAAAAATTTGAAATTCAGCAATTCATGAAAAATAACGTATTAAAGGCATTAAAAGACAACAGATCAGATTCAAGAATCTATTCCCAGCAAACAACACTACAATAAATCAAATAGTTTATTAATGAAGGCTTCCCTGGAACTTTGTTCTGTGCCTGAAATATGTCCGATTTGCAATGTTTTATTGCGAAAAATCTAAAACTGTTCAATATGTGAAAATATGTAAGTCATTCCAAAATGCCAAAAAACTCTACTCAAGAAACATATCATCTTATGGCACCAGCTTTGACCAAATGCCAAAACAGCATTTAATATAGAAATTGACATATCTAGGTAATACACATAAACTGTCTTGAAACGTAGCCCAATTTTAAATCATCCAGGTCCATGACATGATAAATATATCTATTATGAACTCATAAAGTATCTTTACTTCACTGATGAGTCCAGTTCAGAACAATTCATAGCCTCTAGGTGGGCCAATTGAGGGTGTCAAGGAACCACTTCTCTTCTTGTTTAACCGGTGAACAATTGCTGACTGTAGTACCAAATTCTTACGTCAATAAGTCATTGATAAAATGAAAAAGTTAAGTTATTCCTCTATATGATAAATTTTGCACCTTGTCCATAGTATATATGCTCAGGATTGTAAGGAAAAAATAATGATGTGCCATAACTATCAGAATCAACCTGTCATCATTGTCAATACTCACATAATTGCTTTAAGAAGGGTATCTTTTAGTACATATATTTGAAAAATTTGAAAATCTTGATCATTATTATTCTTATAGCACAGTAGCTCAAGAAAACACGAAATGATCAAACGTATTCTATATATTATTTCCTGGTAAATATTCTTATTATTTTGTTAATTCTACATATATTATACTTTACTTTAAGTTGACATCTTTAAAGTATTGAATAATGACAAAGACAATGAAGATAAAAAGTGTATATGAATTTATTTTGTAGTTTACCTTGATATAATTATAAATAATGTTGTGGTATAAGCATACACAGTATTCACACATAATGTAACTGATATACAAATATAGCTACTAATGGGCAACATTTTCAGTAGACACAATTTTTGGTGGACAAAATATTCTGTGATTAGTTTAGAATTTTCTGCAATTTTGTCCAGGGTTTTTTGCATGTTTTGGCAATTTTGTTTGCAATTTTGCAAAATCATGTGTTTCTTGCTTGCATACCAAACATATTTGTTCTTGCTCTGATTGCATACATAGTTTATGCTCAGTGGAAGGGTTGATGTTTTTTACTTGATAGGGCTTGCACAATTTCTGTTGAATCATTTTCCCTCTAAGGTATAATCAAAGTTATTTAGTCTCTTATAAAACATGTTTCCTAAAATCAATTGCTAAAAAAAATTTCTGAAAACATTTTTATGGGAAAAAGTGAAATCAATGGTAAATAAAGCATACGTCATTATATATAATTATCATTAGTGTTATTTAACATGTAAACAAAGGTGATAAGCATTCAAACTGAGTAAATGTGTATGAGTGTAGTATGTGAGTTGAAGGTGAGTGATGTGAGATAAGTTTTCTCTTTGCTGACGTTTTTCAAGTATTATTAGTCTTACGTATAATCATTTGCTGTTAATCAACCATTGGGATTTAAACTTCTTTCCGTCGGCAAAAATATTGCCGAGGCAACAGTCGTATTAACTAAATCACGTCGGCAATTGCCGAGGACATTCTCAGTCTTCTAAAAATTGCCGAAGAAAATATGTAAAGTAACTAGTAGAAAACCCTGACACACTGAGATAAATTCATTTTCTAATGATTTTACTTCTGTCATTCTTTTTCAAAATGGTGAAATATTACTAAAAGTAATTTAGTTTGGAGTATTTTACAGAATAC
>JANTOQ010350686.1:0-12362 GCA_027564595.1 Bythotiara depressa
TAAGAACCATTTTTATTTACTGTTCATGATATGCTTTATTTATACTTTTTTTATACCCAATACATATTTTAACCCTTTATTTACCACTGATGCCATATGGCATCAAAACCGGGGGACCAGGGTTGCAGCGCCCCCTGGTGTGTCGCACGTGCGGGAACGATTTTTTCTGTAGCTTAAATGAAAGAGAAGTGACATAGTTTTCCAAGGGTGTCCACATAAATTTCCAAAAATCTTTATCAAAGTAGATATTTGACATTGATTTTTTATACATTTTTATACCCAATACTTATTTTATACTTGTATTTGTAACTAATATTGAATGTTTATATTTTAGTAATTAAATAAATATTTATTACCTTTTAACTATTCGTATTTAAATTGAGAGAAAGAACTGATTAAGTTGTCATTTATCCAAACCAATCCGCCTGGAGAGAGGTTGATTCGGATTCTAGCCTCGTTTGCAAGTATTACAATTATTCTCTGCGGAAAATATGCGGTATGACACATTTCCGTTTATTCCCGTATATAAACTATTCGTAAAAATTCGTATCAATTCGGAACTATCCGGAGTAAATATACGGTATATAATCGTGTCCATATGTTTCCGTTTCTAAAAGAGCACCTTTCCGTGGAATTCCGATCCCGGATAAGTCCGTATAATTCAAATTATGCGTAAATTTACGTCTCCGTATTTGTCTGTATTTCTAACAAATCCGGAGTAATGCGGTTCAATCTTATACCGGATTATCATATATTTCACGCAGTGATGATAACGTTAAAAAAGAGATGTGTCCAGGATTATTGTTGTGACTGTTAATAGGTTGGCACGGAATTCCATCGCTATGTATGCGAGGAAAATTACCACCCCATACAGTTAGCAAAGAAGTCATATTTTTTGCTTTTTTCTACAAACATTGCATTGAAGGCTTTCACCAGACGTTTCAACTCATCTGAACACATATTAATAATGTATGCTAAAGTTACGTAACTTAGAAAGTAAACTATCACCATTTTTATTTAAAATTTTTACAACATGTATTTTGTATAGTAGGATTATGATTACCAAGTTTTGAAGGAAAGTTAAAAAGTGAGGGAAAACCATGTAGGCTTTGAGCAGATTTTTTAACTCATCTGAACTCGTTACTAATAATATATGTAGTTGGATATTTTTCTTTATAAAACAAATATTGAATTATGACGAAAGCGCTTTGAACAAATCACAAAACAGGATTTACAAATTTACAATTTACAGATTTAAATTATCAACAAGCTTTTAAATTTTAGATGCAAAGACAAATGAATTTATAAAATATTGGTCTACTTTGTTCTTTGGAGTAATACTAGGCAACGTGTCGTAAGTAATGAATGTGTCCTGTTTCTAAGTTAAAAGTACAATTTACAACCGTTACATATACAATATTTCTATGCTTTTCTGAATCATCGCTATGCTAACATTAAGCTTTACCGTGGTGGTAGTAGTAGTAAGTAGAGAACGCCCCATGGAGAAAGCAGCCCTAATAAAAGGTTATAATTGGGTAAAAATTCCTAAACAAATGCCTAAAAAGCCCTAGAAATGTCACTAAACATATGTAGCATAAGGGCCGCTTTTTCATGGAGGAAGGTCCGAAAGAATATATAACTCGGCAACGAGATTTTACCTTACACGACGGTACCCCGGCAAGTTACCCTAAACACTTGCTCAAGGAAAATAGGTTCACGTGAAAGTTTTTTGGCGCGAAAATAATGGTTGCTAAATTTACTCGGGACAGGCGCACGTAAATGTATTTACTCAGCATGGGCACACGTAAATGGTTTTTGGCGCGAAAATAGCATATTGGATTTTACAAGGAACAGGCGCAAGTAATTCGGAGTCGCAGCTTCGTTTTGTCGGCGCAGTTTCTTTGATCCAAGCTACCAATATTTACCCAGTGCCTATGCGAGAACAAAATAATTCGGGCCTCCACGAGGGAGGGAGTGCTCTTCGGCGCGGAGAAAATCCTAACTCCTACCCCAACTCTTTCTGATATGCAGTAAGTAAATATTGAATGTTCAAAATCCGAAAAAACGCAAGAAAAATCGTGTGGCATGAAACCTTCTTAAAATTAGAGGGTGACGATGGAGGGTGATGCTTTTGCAAATAAACCCATTTTACTTTTGATCCGCCACGGAGAGACATCTCCCCCAAGCGCTGTAGGTGTGAATTTTAATTATTCTTAAACAATAGGAAGACAAAAGACGCTCTCCAGTGGAATGATAAAATAATTTTTTTTGCATAAGCATACGTCATAAATAGTAACGGAGACTTGTTGCTAACGTGGACTTAGAAGAAATTCGAAAACAAATTTGCGAGTGTGAAGCTACGGCTGTGGTGTCAACTTCAAAAATGTTGATTCCCCCGCATTTCCTATATCATAATAATTACAAAATATTGTAATATTTCAACACAATGTACCTTTTATAGGCTCAATTATAGAAATTTAATCATTGAAGTTTTGATTTAGTTTAGCATGAGAAACACAACGGAAGAAATTCACAGTATGATTTAAGTATTAAAGAAATCACTGCTGAAATCACAGTGTAAATTTCTCTAGGATAAAACAGGGTGTAGATTTCCCAGAAGAAAAACAAGTATACACCTTAAAATATCGGAAATTCAAAACTAGTATAAATTTTGTTATTTATCGCAGTGGTTAAACCTAGAGTTGGTTTCAAGTGTCGCTCTCGTGGAATTTAAACTGTGGTTTTTCCCTACTTAAGAAAACCGGACAAATAAATTGTCATTCAATGCGTAGAGGGATTAATAAACAACATAACAGCTGTATATATAGTTATTGGTGCACTATCTGTCTTAGATAACAAGTGTTCGCCCGATGTGATAATACGAGCACTAATAAATAATATTATGAGCATTTTGTAATCTGAAGAGGCATTTCGCATTTTGTTTTTGTTACGATTTTGGAAGTTAAGTGCGACCGGAAAACTTAGTGTTACCGCCCAACCACGCCCATTCATCTTCCGAGTTGCCAAACACGAAATTTTTTTGCCGGGAAATATATCTCGTGTTAAGATTCCTATGTTTAGCATTTCTTAACTAGATGTCCTCAAAACAAATCCATGAAAAATATGCATCTCCCAATTTCATCTACTGTAGTCTCATAAAAATTCTCAAGTTAAAAAATCGAAGAGGTAAAATGTGTTAATCTTTTACTTTCGTAACTGAAAGGATCAATTGAAAATATGTAATTCTAGATATAACTGATGTCATCAATTTCAATTAAATTGCCACTTGAGAGCAATTTCTTCAAACGGACTGTTTTCCTTTCCTTCCGTGTCAGCCAAGATTTTGAGTGAAACTCGCAGTCGCAAGAAAAAAATCCGAGTAATAATAACATATGCCCACTTTAATGACAAGTTGTCACGTGTTTTGTACGAAAATATGATTAAATGTACCGCATAACACGTGATACATAATCCGTGATACATGTACGTGATACAGTTTTAACATGCAGGCAAACATGAAGTACTGATGGTTAGTTTTTTTTATATGAGAAGTGGCATCAGAAAATGTAGATAATTCTTCAAAGTTTTTAAAACAAAAGTGTGCATAAGTTGTTTTTATTGGCACACCAAAAGATATGCTAAAATAGATGAAGAATGTATTCTTAAATTTTCCTTGTCACATACAATATTTGATGCTGGTTTATCTTCCGATGAAGCAGTAAAAGCAGAGGCTATGAATATTAGCCGGGATAAAACTTGCTCTTCATTTGTAGTAAATAATTTATTTTAATCTTGATTTTGTTGAGGAAAGAAATAAGTTGTTGTTATTATCATAGATTAATACAGGGCAGCTACCCACCAATTAAATCCTTGATTTCCTTAAAAACCCTGGAATTAGTTTCTTGACCCTTGAAATCCTGGAATTTGATGCATATTTGTGTGCCACTCTTAAAACCTGGAAATTGTCACTGTTAGGTTGTCTTAATCTCATAAACTTAATTACAAAGTTTTATAGGCTCTATCTATCATTTTTTAATGTAGTACTTTTTTCTTCTGAATGTTCTCATCATTTTTCATTCTGCTGTTATGTTAGGTTTTTATGATGTAAACGTATGTGGTATAAGGTATTTTTAGAAGTGTTAATATATGATGTTTCATGAAGATCTTCCAAGATTTTCACCTTTGAAAATGCTTAAAAATACCCTGGAAATCCTGAAAAAACAGAGGATGAAGAATTTGCATTTAAAGTTTAGGGGCCACCCTGTAATACCTAGTGGCTTTTTGTTGATCTCCTGTATATTGCCTGGGTTGGCACTATGTATGTAACAAAATAGTAAGCTGAAAAAAGTTGTTCTAATTTGTAACTCTTTGTTTATTACTTGAACTATGTTGCTACCAATTGTTGAATCTCACATGTGTGTCAGAGTTACTAAACAGCAAGTTAACCACAAAGTAGGATGAATTAGTAAATTTTCGGACCAACTAACAGCAAATGATCTGGTGCATAGCTAGATATATTCTTTCTGTTCTTCATGAAATAGAAATTAAAATTCTTTTAACCCCTTTAATCCGTTTGCAAACTTTAGAATGTTATGAGGAACTAGGGTGTTTGATCAACTTTTAACAAATTTATTTAACATTATATTTCCAATAATTAATACCCTGGAATAAGCAAAATAGCACAGAAATGATTCCTTACCTGGGACACTATGCATTAAAGGGTTAAATATATTATGTTATTTGGACTGAATGCATGATTCCTGAAGGATCCTGACTTTCCATGTCTGGAATTATTGATCACAATCATGTTGTCAATGTTTTCCTAGGTATGCTGATGAGTCCTGATATTGGGCGAAATAGTCTTGAAATATATTGTTTAGAAGCTGAAAGTAAATTTAAACCTCTCTTTTTAGTTCATCCATTTAACGAAAACAGCAGAAAGACTAGGAGGGGTTCATAACAAACACTTGTAGTGCATTGTTGTTATCAAGTCATTAAATGTACGAGGTATGAATTATACAAATGTATTATAAACTTCGAATACACATTGCTGCACTTCAGATGTTCTTCTTATTGTTTACTTATGACCATTAAGGTTGTTTTGGCTGTTTATAGTGTAGAACGGTTTGTATGCATTTGGTTCTTAAAATTATCCTAATTTTGCGGCTAAATCTTGGATCATGCAAATTTCAGGAATCATGTTCTGTTCAAATATAAGTTCATCAAATATTACCCTTATGTTACATTTTTATCTCTAGACTAAACACTAGTCCTCAAGAAAAAATAAATATTTTCTTAAAGGCCCCTTTATATTTTCCCCATCTTTTTATTAAAGTTTGCCCTCACAAAAACATTTAAAAAGGGGTCATTTGTGAAATTAAATAATTTCGAACATTTTGGGAAAAAGTCATTCACAAAAATAAATCCAAAAGAAAAATTTGTGGTGAGTCTAAAAATAAAAATATTAGCTATAGTGAAGTATACTTTGCAAATTAACTTTATTGTCTACTGGTTTCTTGCCAAAAAAGTTACATTAAAATTAAGATTACACTCTCTTTAGAGAGGTGTGACCTTCTTTTATAATGTAATATATACCAAAAGAATGTGAAACTTTTCTCTTGTATGTTAGCGAAAATTAAACTCACGAAGATTCCGACACCAAATTAAATCCTCGCGCAATTCTTGGGAAGGACTATTCGCGAAAATAAATTCTCCAAAGATGTTAGGGAAAGGGCTATTCATGAAATATAATCGCTAGCAAAATAACTTTATGTTTGTTTATAGCATTCTCACAATTTTTATTATTTATTTTTCTATCCAATAATCAATTTTGGTAACAAAACATGGCATAAATTTATATACTTGAAATTGATCAGGAAAGCTGTATTTAGTGGCCAGATAAGGCAAAATGTCAAAATTTCTAGGGGGCTTCGCTGACCCCCATTGGAGGGATAACAGCGTCCCACAAATCCCAAGCTGAATTGTTCGCACCTACGGTGCTCACAGGTTTTGACTAGGTATAAAACAATCCTAGATCCGCCCCTGCACGAAACGTTGAAGGTTTAGCTAGCTAGCTATCTCCCAACCGCCTGTCTTTTCAGATAAACTTTTATGTTCCTTTGCCCCGACTGTAGATGATTTTAATAAAATCTTTACTAGTGTATCCTACGTTGACAGTGCATAAATCTATTTTTAAAATGTTTAAATTTGTTCGTTAACTTTGCAGTGTGTTTTGAAACATTTGCAGCACCATCACGAAACGTTTTTTAGTATTTAAAAATGTTTTGATAGTGTATGTGATACGACTTAAGGAAACTGATAAACTTTAAAGAATTATTTAACGGGAATTGCAATAAAATACATACAGTACAGTTGTTTTTCTTATGTATATTGAAACTTTGATGTGGGCTAGATAATTGCCAATAATTCGTACCGCATACAGTATAACCTTAATTGTTGAGTGTGAAATTAATCGTAAACAGAGAGTGTGGCAAGACGCTGACATGAGATATAGGCGAGCACATTTGCTACAGAGTTTCATTGTAAATATTGTATATAAATAAACCTTTCTTGTAAATAGATTTATATTTTTTGTTAAACTTAAACTTTTAGTATTATATAAACTTTGTATTTGGCAAACACCCGGCGACAATGAGCATGTGGCATGTGTGATACACTCCTTGGAAACAAGGTTAATACAGGTGTGTTTTCACACTCGTTGAGTAAGATCACATACCAGGTACCGGAAGCCTGGCCAATCTTATTATTACCATATTATTGTTAACTTGTATAATTGAAATTTTATAGTGCTAAATGATTTTTGCAAACCACAATAAAAAACATTATATATTTAAAAAACTCCTGCTTATGGCCCAAAACAAGCCCAGAGCAATGTTTCGTGGATTAACATATAACCCGAATCTCTGTCTTTTACGGCGGACCGGCTGTGGAAAAACACTGTGAAACGAGCCTATGCGATAACTGGCCATTTCTTTTGAAGTTCTGCACATCAACTCTTTGTTGTAGAACAAATTCGATATTTATTCTTATTTTGTTGATATATTAATTGTTTAGGTTTATAATAATAAAACATTCCATGTATTTTAAAGTTCTTATCACAAGGTATACAAAATGTGTTAAAATATCGCTTGTTAGCTCTTTTAGTTTGAGTTATTGGTTCCGTTATATACAATTTTATAATCGTAACTGCAGTTTTAAATTTACGATGCATGTTTTTCATTAAACCACATTACTTTTTTCCACTGAAAGAGAAAAATGCAGCAGATATTCGTTCAACACACACATAATTAGGTAATTTTAAAAGGTTATTAAGTACCAGTATTCGAAGATTTTATATATAGAATACTTTTCTTTGATTGTTATAATTAATCTTCTTCCCCATGGCTTCTAGTTATAACTTATAGGTTTGTTTATATAATTTCAGATTATTGCTAATAGTCCTCCTTTGAATTATTCGCGCATGGTCGATTAAATGAACAGTGACTTAATACAGAGTGTCCTTTCGCTATCTCGAAATGCATCACATGGATGGAGAGACCCAAGAAATGGAGGCGACCGGACAGGGTAAGAGCATAGTAAGAATTTTAGTTTTGATTAACTGAATCTCCCTAATTATCTTCCAATAAGAAACCGAGTCCAGTATTAATTGTTGCCTCATTCCGCTTTGTTACATTTTCCTCCATTTGCCAATGTATCACAATGGGGTAGATGTTGGCATTAAATGGCATATGATTATTGTATTTTACTGAAAAACCTGGGAAGTTGACCTTATATCACTGAACAACTTCTTTTTATGATGGTACACAGGACAACACAAGGAAGAGGTTCAGGTTATGTGACTCATAGCCTGATGCACAATTCAATTCATCTGATGCACAAGGTGCGCAGCGCTCCTTGTTTTAATTTAATAACGTCAAAAAAGTTCTACTGCCGTAAAGTATGACCTTTGTAAGAACCTACAACTAAGAAGCTGCGGAATGTAAATAAAAGTAAATAAAACTTGATATTTTAAAGGCTAGCATGCTAAATGGTTGAGGTTGTCGCAAATAAACAATAATTATAAACTATATTGCGTAGAGATCTGGATCGAGTGAGTAATCATCGTGTAATACATATGTAAGTTGTGATGTTTTAGTGGCGAGTTGAAGTTCCCTACGCGAGTTTTAGTATTCTACGAGTTTTTAGTTATCTTTTACCACGAAGTAGTTAATTAAATTTTCTACGTTATACTTTCAATTCGGTTGATAAAAGTAGCATATTTGAAATCATCGCAAAATTTTCAACGATGTGATGTATAATACTGTAATGTAATACTCTTTAAAAACTAATAATAATCCAGTAACCGGGGCAACGGGATATATATACCTACAAAATATTAGGAGAACTCACAAAATTTCGGCTTACAAGCACAAGTAGTTCCAGAGTAAATACAGTTCACTAAGGTGGTTGGAAATAACAAATAGCAAACCTTACTCCAGATATATTCCTTGCAACAGACTTATGTCTTACGGATACTCGAGAAATGGATGTGATCTGACAGTAACTCGGACTTTTTAACTAGATATTTACTGGGTTCAGTTTGGGGCCGCTTTCAGGCCTTTTATACGTTTTGATTCTTGCACGATAAATCATATATGGGGATCAAATTTCATAATGTAGACATTTATGCAAAACTCGTATATATGTTTGTTGTTAATATTATTATCACTATTTTAAAAACAACAATAAGTTTACTTCTGACAAATCCATTTAGTAATCCTATCCAGGCTGGGACATATTCCCCCATCATTTTCTTAAAATAACTTTTTAACGATAAATGGCGGGGACCATGAAAAGTTATGACCCGATATTTTGCCTATTAGCTACATATAATTTGGAAAAATTCGAGGAGGTTTGAATGACCTATTCCAGTTATGCACAAAATCCTCTTATTTGTTAAAAATTAGTTTTGTTAAATTACAATTGACTAGCTGAAAACTTTCACATTTCTTATCTATGGTAAGAAGACTTTGCCAATATTTCTTACCTCGTCACACTGGAGACGTCACTTTCCTTTATCTAATATCTTTATCTTTATGTGACATATCCTTAAGATATGTCATGCTGGGGTGTTCCCTGAACCAAATTAATAAACCTTGCCTGTTTAGGGTTATGGTCAAAGTTAGCATAAGAAACAATCTACACAGATTTATTACAACACTGTGGCGGTAACTTGCAAATATTGGCTTTTGCAGTAAAGTCAGGAATAGCTGATAGATGCAACTCCCATTCCGAAAGTAGGAAATGCTATTAGTAAAACTTTGTCTGTTGCACTCTTTTACTAGTTGTACAATATTTGCATTTTAAAAACTATAAAATATTTCTATGAAAGCAAATTAGATTAGATAAAAGACATTAATGTCTTTTCAGCTGTTGAATTTACTACCAAATTATTGGAATTCCTTGTCACTCTCTACATCCTGTTTCCTCAATCTAGGAATTCCTAGTTTATAACATTTCAGATTATATATTAATAGAACTGATAAGTAGATCCTAGCACATTGATAATGAATTCTTATTACGCAAAATTACACAATATAATATAAAATAGGAATTCCTAGAACTACAATTTAAATTAGGAATTCATACAGCGCAAAATTCAACAAAGGAAAGACTAGAATAGGCCTTCATATTAATTGGGAATGTTTGTCACAAATGCTACAACAAATTCCAATGAATTCCTATACATTATACAATTATAATAACGATTATATTTAATAAATGACAAGTTTATTCAGTTAAATTCCATAAAATTATACAACAATGGCTCGCGAAACAACTCTCACTCTAGCATAATAAAGCACAATAAAACATATTGAAGTTATTAAAACAGACTTTTCATATTAGGATGAAATTTGAAGTTTGTTTTTGTTAATAGCGGACTTCAGATATAGCTTATATGTAAATACAATTCGTTCTAAATGAAATAATACAATATTGAAGTAATTAAAATTGTACCAAGCTTTTTACATCGCTGGCGCAGCATCGAAGTATTAGTCTAGCGTGTTATTGGCTGTGTCCTAATTTCTTGACTTATACCCGATTTACACGATAAAAATGTTTAAATTATTTAGAGGTAACACCCACTAATCGTGTGGACTTCAAACTTGGTCAGATGATTAATTAAGACAATATAATCTTAATGAGACAAGTGCTCACGCCCGTTAATGACGTCATCAAATACTTAGGCCCTGTTTAGAATACACGATTTGTAGAATTTTAGAAAAGCAACGTCCACTGGCCCTGCAGACTTCAAACTTGATCAAATAGTTAATCAAGACAACACCAACACAATCTTAACGAGACAAGTGCCCACGTCAGTTAATGACGTCTTCAAAACTTAGGCTCTGTTTAAATAATACAATTTATAGAATTTTAGAAAGGAACATTCGCTAATCATGTGGACTTCAAACTTGGTCAAATGTTTAATTACGGCAATGGAATCTTAATGAGACAACCGGTCACGTCCATCAATGATGTCATAAAATCATTGGACCCTGTTTACATGACATACTTTTTAGAAATAATAAAAAAGTAACATACACTTATCATATGGACTTCAAACTTGACCATATGATTAACTAAGGTAATGTAATTTTAATTAGACAAGTGACCAAGCACAGTGATGGCATAATCAAACACTTAGGCCCTGTTTAGATTATACAATTTATATAATTTTTGAAAAGTAATGTCCACTAGCTATGTATGTAGACTTCAAACATGGTCAGACGATTAATTATGACAATGTAATCTAAATGAAACAATTGTCCATTTGATCAATAATTTAGGTTACCGTATCAATAAATTAGGTTACGTTATCAATAAGTTAGGCCTCCTGTTTATACAGTATAAGTTTTTAGAAAGTTTAGAAAAGTAATTTCCAACTTCCACTTAAGATAATACAAACCTGGTGAGACAATTATTCTACAATGGCATCTTCTCAGTACGGCACTTCTTGTTAAACTTAAAAAAGGCTGATTTCTATCACTAGTTTGTGCAGGTAGTACATTTTAGAGATACATATATGACCGGAATGATATCTTTACTATGTGAAGAAGTAATCCTGACAATAATTTATTAACTTTATTATATATATATAAAAATTATGAAAATATGGAAAACGTTATTTTTCAATAATCTTTACAATTTGTAATGCAATTTTTGAGTATTTTCTGATTTCTGCACAAAGTTATCGCTGAACATTATTTACGTGTACTAAAAAGAAAGTTAATTTCGGATTAAACGACTTTTAAAACGGTTAAACAATATTTTACTACTTCTAAAAAGATTTTAGGGTTCTAATCAAGATATTCAATATTTAAAGATAATATTTGTTGTATCAAACTTGCTCAGAGCAAGATTTATTCTACATGGTGTAAAGTGAAACGTTATTATCAAACAATTAATACGTTTTAAGCGAAATAGCATCAGACTTGATTCGGATTTATTTATTTATTTTTGAATATGTCAATCAAATTTAAAATGAACTTATAGAAACTTGAATAAATCTTGAATAAAACTTATCTTAAAATTGAATAAAAATTATCTTAAAAGTGAATCATCGTAGTTAAATAGGCGTTAATGGTTAGCACTATGTATATGCTACAAATGAGCAGTATGTTTAGTTTCGATTCCTTCATGTAGAGTGTTGTATGTGATAAACGAAATCTAAATAAAAGACAAATTTGTTTCAGAATTGTATGCATCCCAACGTTATTATCGTTAATAGCTAGTAGTGGCTTAAAGATGAAGATTATTGTTATATTATTTACAGTTTTGCATTTGTGGTTAAGCAGACCCTTATGTGCAGGTAAATTCTTACTTTCTTTCTAATATATTTCTGGAAGATTTTTTACTCACCTTCTGTTGAGAAGATAGTAAATTGACCAACATCCCTTCGGCATAATTTAATAATTTCTTTACAATGTTGGTAATTAAAAAATATTAAAAGTCACAAAATTTCAGCTCAAACTGACAAAAGGAACTAACGTAATGCAAAAAAACCGTAGGGGCAAGTAAAATCCCCCCCCCCCCCCCTCATCCTAAAATAGGGTTAAATGTAATAAAACCTATCAAATATTTGTTAACGGGCGCAGCGAGCGGATGTGAAGTCATGGTGGAATAAAAACTTTGAGGATGTGTTGGCTTATATGATATTATTATACAGTGAATTGGTTTTGAGATAATTATATACATGTTTTAATAACGTACTATTATTATTATTATTATTAGTATTATTAGTATTATTATTATTATTATTATTATTATTATTATTATTATTATTGTTAACTGCGTCAAAGGGT
>JANTOQ010351020.1:0-12361 GCA_027564595.1 Bythotiara depressa
CTGTTTTTCTTAAATTTCCTGGAAAACCTGGAAATAGATATCTTTCATAGAAAGAGAACCTGGAAAACCTGGAAAACAAAATACTACTTGCACGGAGTAAATTTTTCTTGCAAGGAGTAAAACATTACTTGTGTGGAGTAAATTTTTCTCACCACTATAACTAAGGGCAAGTTTAAATTACTTAGTATAAATAAAATTATATTAAGAACAACGTTCTTCTAATTGTGCATAAAATAAGAAATTGCTTGTGTGCAGTAAATTTTTCTTAATACCAAAACTATAGGCAAGATTGTATTACTTAGGATAAATAAGATTATATTAAAAACAGCTTTTGTTATGTGAGTAAATATTTCTTATATTGAGTAAATTTTACTTGCCTGCTTTAAGTAAAATTAACTTAGTAAGAAATTTTTACTTACTGGTCGGAATAGATTATTTTACTTGCAAGGGTGCAAAATAATTAAAGTCTGTTAAGTATGTTGGCATACGTCAAATTAATATCTTCTGTACATATTTTTTTTGTAGTGTACTTGCTATGAAACATTTTGCTGTACAGAAAAACAACCTAATAATATTTGTTTCCTATTATAGATTAAAGTCACATCATATAGATGTTTCTTTCTACTGTTCTCACTAAAAAAGATGTTAAATCGCACATGCCAAAAATAGCCCCAGTCTCCCTCTGAAATGTATGTAAATTTATTCTTAGAAATAAACAGGTATTTCCTGTGAACCAGGAGTGAATTATAACAGAAAAGCCAGTGAAATAAAGCAACTTTTTTTTCATACAGCATGTGCCTCTCCCTTATTATAAAGTTCCACATTATTCTTGTATCATTTAAAACTCGACACTTACCTCATACAAGTGCTAAATTTATTAACCAAAGGTTAATGTTATGTTGTATAACACTTGGATTAAGCATATTTAAGTTGAAATATTATTTTCATATTTTACTCCCTGAATTTGTAATGTTTATTGTCTGGACATCTGGGATTCCCCTGGAAGGTAAATCAAGCAAACCGTGTGCAACATAATATTATTATGTAGAGACAAACATTTTTTTATAACCACGTTTCTGTGTTCATATTATTAAATGTTTTTAACATTCATTATGAAAACTTCTAAACAAGTCATCTAGGAAAATATAGCAGAACAGTTTGTGGAAGCAATAGATAATATTTCTACAGACAGCTTCTGCTAAGTGTGTGGAAACCAGACTTGAACATCTTTTATTTTATAATGATATGATATATTTATCATGTCATAGACCTGAATGATTTAAACATTGGGCTACTTTTCGAGATAAATTTCTCTCATCATCGGGCAATGAGATGGTTAAAAAAATCTCGCTAGATACGCATAAAGAGGATTGAAATTTATTTACTTCACACCTCCACAGGAAATTGTAGACAGGAACAAATCATATCAGATAAAGATAGAAAATTCCACACTGCTACGGACAATTCGAGAGAAGGAACAATCATGTGGAAAAAATGCTATGTAAAGAAGTTATTGAAAAAAATATTATTTTGTGTCACAGGAATAAGATGCCTGAACCTTTATCAGTGGTACTATAATTGGAGGTGAGCATGCAAGAGAAAGATGGATTAGAAAATGTCTGTTTACTACATATCACACACATTTTCATGAAAAAATTTAATTGGAGTCAGTCATAAAAATCGTAGTAACGGCTGTAAAAAGTCACTCGTGATAGCTTCATTGAGCTGGAATCATGAAAATAATTTTCTACAAAATAATTAAATAATTATGCATCGCATTTCGGCTCAACTGTTTAAATTTAACAATGAACAAATGATTAATTATGAGAGGCCTAAAGTTAAAATCATGCATTAACTACAGGTACTTAATTGTCCCTTGTCCCTTTGGTAAAGTTATAAGTTTCTCTTAAAATTTTGTATTTATTTATGAGTGTGCATAATAAACATACCCCTGTCTGTAGAAGTACGAGACAGTTCTTGAGTTGCACGAGAATATTTTTATTTTTAATAATAAACAATGTCCCTTGGGTCTAGCAATTTGAAACAAACATTTAAAATCATGTTTTTCTGCTCAAGAGGCTGAGTGCTTTAAAAAATAAAATTATTTAAGTAAGTAAGTAAGTGACAAGGAAGACCTAGGCTTTAACATCTTGCGCTTTTGAAATGGTGACTGTTAGTTGCCTTTGGTCTTTATATTGAATCCAATGCTCTTAGTAAGAAGTAAGCAAAAGAAGGTGTTATAGCTTATCAGATAGGAGGGCTCAGGTTTTACAGTTGGAGGCCAAATTATAACCTGTATCAACTGAAGGTGCCTTTCTAAAGTTCAAGAAAAAATATTTTGCACCTCATTTCGTTAACTAGTCACGATTAAGTGTCATTTCTAAATTCTTCTACATTGATCAATATTTTCCAGCAACAATAATCCTACTTCAAATGTCAACAGTCAATAGGTTAGTAAATTAACCAAAAATGGTTGTTTAAGTATTTGTCATTCTTGAGATATGATGGCCCGGTTATGATAAACCTCGTTCCCAGATCCTTTTCCTTTTTGATATAACTGATGGCGGAATATTTGATATTGTCCTCCGATATAAAAAAGAGAACGAGGCGCTAGGTACGACATTGGGGTATGGTGTATTTTTTTTGCCTTGTCCACCATTTTACCAGGTAATCATGGTAACCAAGACCGCCATTTTTGAAAATACAGGTTAGGTAGCACAATTAACATCAATTAACCTTTACTACTAACAAACTGGAGTTGAAACACAAGAAGTTCTGGAACAACGCAAAATTTGTCGCGGAAAGCTGCCAATATGCCTTATGTAACGTGATCCACGCTTTTTGCTCATTATTTTGATAAATTATGAACCAAAACAGATAGACTTTTTTAAATGGGTAGCTTAGTAAAACGAATCTCTCTTCTTACCATTTTCCATCTCCATATCCATCATCTTTCTTTTGCCACAGCATAAAATTCAAGAAAAATAATAGTTCCTCTGAATGGGATGACGTTCTCCTCTTGCCTTGTAATATTAAAAAGAGAAAGAAGCCCTGGGAACAAGGCTGCAGCAACCACATTGTAAAACTCCCCCATCGATCTCATCGAAGAAAAAACTATTCCAAAGATTAATAAAACCTCTTTGATCAAGCGTTAAATCAGCCCTCAGTATGGGTGTGTAAAACTAGCAATAGTTATCGCTAATAAGTGCCCACACTCTCTGAGAAGAAACACAATTTGATTGGCTGCTGCAATTACCAGAAGATTAGATATCACTTAAGTTTAAAAATAAAAAGAGATAGCAGTAATTTTTATGTTTTTATTTAGTAGTAGTAACAAACAGAAATTATAGACATAGCTATAACCCAAAAGTCTGTTTGAGTGATTATAAATTGACTAGAGAGTTATGTTTTTGCAATTAACGTAATTGCAGAATGTCAGCTTTCAAAAGAAACAATTAAATTTGTAATTAATTATATCCAAAACCTCATACTTGTAGTTTGTAGCATGCCAATGCCAATGTTCCAAGCATAAAAACATTCAAAACTTCTCTTCTTTTCGCGAGCAACTCTCTCCACAATGTTTTCTCCACTACTCTTCTATGGCTCCCTTCTATGTGTAAAATTATGATTACCGAGAAGTGCTAAATGTCAACGTCTACCCTTGCCAGAGTCTTGAACGAGTTTTGAGCAAAGATATTTTAAAATGACCAGCTGTTGACAAAAAAATTATTTAAGGCAGCCGACAAAAAAGTTTTTTTTTTTTTAATGTCAGATGGTTATACAAACCCTTGTGGGTCTACGACCCACAAGATGAATAAGTGCTGTTATCTTAATTTTCAATTAAATCCTTTGCTTCTAGTGCACAAAGCATCATATGAATTTATATTTAATTTGATGTTCATGTCAGCAAAGTATAGTACCAGGTGTTTCTTCAAAAATTTGAAAATAAAAATAAATATTGAAATTTATATGTAATTAATTCATCTTTTCATAAAAGATCAATAATGGAAATCTTTATTGACATCAAGTATGTGCCTTTCTAAATTCAACTTATGTAAATGATCCAGGGGTAAGACATTAAAAGCAATCCTGATTTAAAGAATATGTAATTTAACTAAACATAACAAACTTTTTGTTTGGCAAACATAATTTATTACAGTAAATTTAATAATGGCAACAAAATAGTGTACATTGACGGATATAACAGAAATATGTTGTGATGAGTGTGGCAAAGTCATTGCACTTGGCATACACCATAATTTCAATTTGTGAGTACGTTAGCATGCATCCTACATAAATTATTTATACAGAAAGGTGCAAATAAACTTTGAATTTTGTGAACAGACGTATACATGTACAGCATTATGTTGCACCCTACTTGCCACTGTTTCATTTTTACTTAACATGGTACTTTTTTACTTGCTGTAAGTAATTAGTTTTTACAGTGCAATTGATGTTGCAAGGATTCCAGACTGTTTTATTTTTAGCTATAGTACCTATATCCTTGCATGCTAACTCTGTTGTGTTTCCTGCTTTGTCAGTGCTCTAAGGTGTTGTTTCAGTGACTAAAATGATGTTAGTGATTGTATTTTGAGGTAATGTTGAACAGACTACTTCAATATCGTAATTTTTGAGTTGGTTACAAGGAACTTTTTGACAACATTGATAGATCCCCTTTCTGTCATCTCAGTTAGAACAGTGAGGATATGTTGTTGCTCTTGTTGACTAATTGACAGACTCCAAGCAGTTAAATTATGTGGATCCATAGTGTAGTGGTTAACACTCTCGCTTTTGACGGAGCAACCCCGGGTTCGATTCCCTTTCGGAGCACAAATTTATATCTTGTATAGAGGTTTATGGATGAGACGTTGGATAATTTTTCCACGTGGAGGGACCTACTGTCCTCATGGGGCCACACCCACCATATGTTATATGTTGTGGCCTCGCCCACTATATGTTATATGCTGTGTGTGCCACTAGTCTGACAGTATACATTAGTTGTCCTCATCAGCTAGTGGTGCAGTGTTGCGCATGTGAATGTCTGTAAGGTGTTAATACCTACTTAATAGAAAAAAAATAACAACAAATATGTGATATCTATTGGTTAGTTATTATGACATAAAATCAACTTCCTTTGTTTCATTTTATTTGATTCATTTTGTTGTAGTTTTATTTTATACACTGCATACTCTCCAAAACAGTTGTTAATACTGCACATACTTACTTACTTACTGCACATACTTACTGAGAAACTGGAATAATTATTATGACACTTTTTTTTTGAGTTGTGACAATGTCACTTTTAAGGTGGAGTAGAAGGAATTGTGTAGGTTTTTATTATGTAAAATCTTTTGATTTGTGTTTATAGTTTATTTATTTCCAACGTTTTCCAATTTATTTATAAAATTTGACAATTTTAAAAGTCTTTTATAAAATTTTAAGTTTCAATGAAAGTAGCCATTCTTGCTTACAGTTGCATTAGTTTCAAAAAAGCATTTTCCATTCTAAATTTACTTTAACAATAGAGCATTGTATAACAAACTTTATAACAGTTGGTTTTGATTTAAATTTTAAAAGATCTTTCTGTTTTGTATGTAGGGAAATAAGGAGGATATTTTCTTATATTTTCCACAACATTATCATTTTATAATTATACATTATTGTGAATTAATAGATGTGATATGGATGAAAGTATTAAAGAAGATATAATATGATATTATTAATGCTAACCAGGAATCAGTAATCAAAGCTGGTCTAAGAGCAGATTAAATTGCACTTGTGTGAATGGGATTATTAATTATTTTATGCATTCTTTAGGCAGGAGCATTTGTGCTATGTATAAAGATATTATTTTATTAGGTGAGAGTTTTGGAGACAACGGGAGTATTTGTAACAACAACATTACCATTCATACACAAAAAGTGCTCAGCTTCAATGAAGGAAATGCTGCGAAATGTGAGCATAATACAACCAGATGTTGTAACCATTTTGAGAAGTTATTATTTTGCATGTGGATTTAAATCTGCCAAAGCCATATCAGACAATATCAAACTGGTTATTGATATCTGTAAAGACCAGTTGTAAGTTCTTTACCATACCATAATGCATCCAATGTAATCATTATATTGTTTCATTTTTACTTTCTTCATCACATCACACCAAAGCATTATTTAAGATGCTGTATTCATGTTATTGTGACTCTTTTTTTTTTTACAAGAATTACTCCCAAATAATTTGTGTTATGGCATCACCTGTCTGAAACATATGCAATTTTATATTGGAAGTAATTTTAACAGTCACATCTTCTCTAGTAGTAAGTCTCTTGTCTTGTTTATATGTCCACGCTGAAAGGCCTTACAAAATATTTCCCATAATCTGATTGGTTGCACAACCAAATTTCTTAAGATCAGTTAAAACAAGCCTTACAGGGGGGATACGAGATCTTCTACAAAATAAATGCATGTTTGTACTGTACTATATTTGTCTTTTCTTGACTTATCCAGGAAGTTTATCACTGATAGTTTACTTAGCTCCAATGTTCAAACATTCAATGTAAAACGTGTTTAAATAATTATCTGCATGAAACACATTATTGTACATTTAAGAAACTTGTGTCCTGAATCAGCAACCTCGTGAAAATATATATACTATATATATTTGATGGATTTATTAGTTTTTAAATGTTTAACACTTGTTGCAAGATGAAAAATTGCTAATAATGTTTTTTAGAAAGTCAACATGGAACCTTTCATTACCAATCCTTAAGGTAGTTGTTAAAAAAAGTTCACAAAAGCTGCAAAATGCAGTTAATAGAGAATCACCTGCTGACAACATTTTGCCAAAGGTAACAAGTGCTGCTTCCTCAGTTGGAACATTTGCTCTATCAGGTAGATTTTACATACTTTATTTTAATGGTAAACTTAAATATGTGTGACCATCCTAACTAGAATGTGAAACGCCATTATAGCTACCATTGAGTTTTGAACAATAACACCATTGTTTTATTCAATTTGGACTCAAAAATGTTTAAGATCATAAAATGGAACTAATTAAACAAAATTTGAACAAAACGTTATATTAATTTTAAAAAATGACCAAAATCCATTCAATAAATCTTTTTTTCAATTCTTCCATGTCATTGTATGGTCCTTTCATTAAAATAGTTATATATATACACATATATATATATATATATATATGTTATATATATAAAAACACAACTTCATTTCCAGACTGAAACCAATTTAATGTAAAGAGAAGTATTTTAATTGCTATGATTATTTCTATAATGATTTGAGGGCATGCACCTGTTGTGAAGTAATTAATAAAAAACTGTTGCACCATTACTATTGAGTAGACTAAAGAATGGTACAAAACTAGCAAGTTCCAATACAAAAGACTGTTGATGAAACTATTTAATCAATGATTTTGACATGTGGTACTGTTGCTGTTGTGTGGGACAAATATAGCACATGATACATCATTAGTAATTAGATGTTTCAAAACAAAAGACTGTTAATCACAGTAATTGTTTTAGTGAAATATTTTTATTGGTCTTAACATTACTTACTGTTGTTCTAATTGTTGTCAGCAACCATTGTACTAACCATTGTGCTAACCATTGTTTGCAATAATATACATTCTTGCATGGAAGGTCACATATCACTTCTGCAAAGAATATTTTATTACCAATTTCAGGGGGAAGAATCTTAGCCAACAAAGGCAGATCTTCAGTTATACCATCAGTAGTATCCGATGGTATTAAGATGGAGTTTGCTATTGTTGCTCAAAGTTTGATGGAGGTTGTTGGTACAAGACTATCTGATCAGGTAATGTAATATTTATATTTATATATGCTTTTTATTTATTCATAGTATTCTATACAAATACATTAACATTCTTGTTACTGCAATGTAATGACAGAACCTGCAGACAAAATGGTTACCATGGTGAAACTGCTAACTAGTTATAATGCTAATCTAAGATTTTGCTATTGACCTTCATGAAACTTTTCAAATATCTGTCACAGAGAATTCTTACACAGATAGGTCATTTACCCTGCAATATTTCTCAATTTGTATAATATGCAGCTTCTGGTGTATATTATTAGCAAAGGAATAATTATGTACCAAAAAGCATACAAATTTTCTGAACATCATAACCATTTATATATTTGCAAATAGCATGCAATATTATGTCTAAATAAATTTCCCCTAGTACTTTAGAGCATTGAAAAGAACTGATTACTTAATCTGGGGCATTGAATATAAGCAAAGAAAAGGAACAAATCTAGGTGACCAGATCTCACACTTGAAAATAACAATGACAAATGGAACATGGCATGTCCTCAGCAGCACAATATTGACAAAACGTGCCAGGAAATAATTAGGAAGAAACAATCTAGATATGATATAAATACAACAGCAGTAGTTTTTCGACGGTTTGAAGGAGATTTAAATAAAACTCTGAAACAGGCCAGAAAAATGATAGACAATGCCAGAGAGATGTGCTAAAAATTCTTTTAAAATAATTTTATGGAAAATTGTTAGTGGGATGGCTCAAGAAATGTTTTTCTTTGTATAGGTGTTAAAAGGTGTTAATTCAAAACTAACAATATTTGCTAGGAACACCCAATATCATCTTTTCATCTACTTCCCACAATGATTATCCCATCTTAATTATTAAATGCGACAGGGTGTAGTGGTATGCACCTCCAATTTTCACTGGTATGGTTGGGGTTCGATTCCGGGCCAGAGAACGTTATAATCTATTCTCCAGTCTGATGTGCTTGAAATATAGCATTATCAACCATTAGGAGCCATTGACTGATCACACACTGGCCTATGGAAGGCAAGTTAGAGTGAGCAATGCTTCACATATCTTTAGCGGTAACTTACTAAACTCCATTTAGTGCCTTTGGCAAAGATGAAGAGCCACTAATATGAAGTGGATATGCCACAAGGAAGTTAAAACTCTCCATTACTTACTTTCTTACTAATCCTAATCAAAATGGCTGGAATTGGTATAGAAACAGTAAATTAATTAGAAACAGGGCTACTAGTTGTTAGAAATGTAAAAAAAAACAGGATCAAAATGAAACTAATGTAAATCAAACTAAAAACTAGAGGTGATGATCTGAACTGTATAAAAACGATTCTCATTCTGATGTTTACAACCTTTATGATAACTTGTGCAAAATTTGGTGTTATGTGTATGAGTATGTACTGTGTTTACTCATATTGTACTGTAATAAATCAGAAAAGGTGAAGTGAAACCACTGGCTTCAACATATCAATTGAATCCCTATTTCAGAGATAAAACATGTGATTTTTCATATACCCACTGTATCCAGTGGTTTGATTTATTGTTAACAGAATGAGTATAGAAATAAAATTACATATGAAATTTAGATAGTATACAATACTAGCATGCAGTGCTTTTCATTTGTATATACAATTAGAAGAAGAAAAAACATCTTTCTATGCTTGTTCTGTTAATATGAACAGGCTTGTAAGTAATAATAGCATCTCCTTTTAAAAATATTACCAGCTAATAGTAGGAGAGCATAAATTAATCTGTGTTTAAAACATGTGATAATTTTGTTATAAAATGTAGCAGTAAATACAGTAAGTGATGACAAAAATAGAATTTGTTGTAAGGTTAATTGTTTTTACATATTCGATTGTTATTTAGTTCATGTTCTCTTTTTAGGAATTAATTATACTGAAATCTGTTGTGAAATCAGTTTTTGGTTCATGTGCTGATGAAAGTATTCACACAGCCACATCAGAAGAAGATGCCTTTCTGGGTATTATTATGAAAGTTATGAAAGAAAAAGGTTTAGTAGCTCACAAGCCATTCATTGATAAAGTCTACCAGCTGTATCAAATGTCACAAGTGCAACACGGTAAGAATTAAGTATTATATTAGTATATGTTTGATACTGTATCATTACCAGGGTTTTCTCTACCTGTCATTTTTCCTTTTTTATAGGTATCATTGTATGTGGTCCAAGTGCTTCCGGAAAATCAAAATGTGTTTCTGTACTTGTTGAATCTCTGAAGGTGTTATCATTGCAATCACCAAAACAAGCCACCATTACTTATAAATATGAAAGAATCAATGCACTTGCAGTTTCTAGTCTAAATTTAATGTTTGGATACGTAAATAACAATGGAGATTGGGTTGATGGTGTTTTTACTGCTGTGATGAAAAAAGCAAATCAACAGCACGCAGTTCATAAGACATCTACTTGGATATGTCTTGATGCTCCTCTACATGAAGATTGGTGTTGTAAATTAAGCAGTCTGCTTGAGGAAACAAAGGTTTTAATTATTGCAACATTACTGAATCAGTATACTGTATTTTCTTGGTAGTTGACTAGTTCACTTATTATGGGAAAGAATCATAGTTATATAATGATTTGTATCATACAAATCCTTTATAATTATGACAAAATGTTTTTAGTTATTCAAATAACCATCTTCTATTATCATACATTTGTTGTTGTAAAAGGATGAAAAAGAAATTGAGAAATTGTTTGCCACTTAGCTTTGATACTAATTTTAATCTGCCAAGAGCATGTAAGGCATACAAAGGATCAAATTTACATGGAGTTTACCAAGCAGAAATATTTGATAATGCATGTATTGGTCATCTTGTGTTTGTCGCATTATTTTTTCCAGTGAAATTTGAAAAAAAATAGAATAGGATTAACAAATAAAATAAAATTTGATTGATTGTGTGGATATCTTTTTATTCATTGAATAGGGATAACTTGAAATGTTACTCACTACTTCACCTCTTTTCATTCCCTCTTACACAAGAACAACAAAATCTGTTGAAATAATCCAGAGTTCTTAGCCTCCTTAAGTGACATATCTGAATTATTATTAAATCACAGTTGCTTCATATACCAGCTTGGTCTTTTTAATCCATATCAACAAGCTTTCTTTCCCTGTAAAGCAATTATGTGAGTTCACTATAGTATCACTCAAGTGGCTTCCATTGTACAAACCTAAGGACTCTGTAACAACAAGGTACACCAGTTAGTAGTGCTCAATCTTGTTAAGGTTGGAATAGATGTATACTTCTGCACACTCATTATCCCAGAGTATACTTCTGCATGCTCAATATCCCAGACTCTGATGATAGGTCTTGTCCAGTAAGGGAGATTACTGAGAATGAGCATACTACAAAGTACATGCAATATGCAATATGCAATCGTCATGGCAATCCAAATATAACATGAAATTATAATCAATAATGTGTGAGACCGATTCATCATGCACATAATGTGCAATGGAAGTTATTTTTACAGTTTCAGGCATCAGCCTACTGTCAGTGAGATACTTGAAGCAATGCTCTCCTTCTTGATGGACAACTTCATAGAATTCAAACCAAACATATCTTTCTCCCTTGGGACCTATCACACTTGTCATTATGATGGTTTCTATTCATATGTTCATATAGTCTCAGGTGACTTCATCATCAATCACAAGATCAAGCCCTAAAGCATCACTAATCTTGTGAGTCTCTTAGTAAAGCATCTTTATTGACTTGCCTACTGAAAGCTTTTTATTCAACTTCCATAAGCCCTCGACTGGAAGGTAATTGGCCATTGCAAGGTAAGATGCAAGTGCTACAACACTTGCATATACTCAATGTGCATGGATCGATAATGGAACCCCCACTGTTCTACGAGCATCATGGAATTGGTATAACTGAAAGACAAATAATGTCATAGATAGACAATCACCCTGAAACACCTCTCCCTTCAACTAACTGTACAGGACCTGACCAGATTTCTCCATCCATTGTTCTTTAGTCATCGATTGAAATCCACTATGCGGGTGTTGACACATGTGCTGTACCATCAATTTGCACACTCTTTCCAATCCTAGGTTCCTTGTTACAGGTCTTGGGGAAATACCCATTGCACATGACATGCTCATAACTAAACAGGATACCATTGGCAGCTAGATAGGCTGAAGACAGCAGCTCAACCATAAATGTTTTAAGGAACCACAGGTTCTCTTTGTGGGAGTCCAGTTAAGGCTTACAACTGTGTGAATGTGAGCTCTGTTCCACATCCAATGGATATTAAACATTATGTTTTATGTTAGACTAAGTATAAATGAGGTGATTCCCTTGTTTTATACGTAATATTCATGACTGTCCAAACAATATACCTCGCATGTTAATGAGTCCATTAAGTAGAAGAAGAATCCTACTCAATTGATAACAATCATTCTAAGAGCACTTTAGAACAGTTTCAAAAATACATAAGGGGATGTGTGACATTTTTTTCTACCTCCCTTCTTCAGCCTCTGCAGGTGAAAAAAATTGACTTACCAAAAAA
>JANTOQ010351242.1:1545-12361 GCA_027564595.1 Bythotiara depressa
ATTTTTCTACTGGCAGTTTTGATGTTTCTGTCAGAAAAATCCAATACTCATCAGCATTTCTTTCTTTTTGTCATTCAATATCTTACAAATATACTTTTATATGGAGATAACAGTCTAGATGCTAATGCAAATCAAAATATTCTCCTCTTTGTCGTTAAATACTTAATTAATACACAGCGTTTTAAAGGACCTCTTTTTACAAATTAAGTTTTTGCACTTGTTAAACCCAATATAACTTTTACTTTTTTATTTTATTGTATGGGGTGGTAGTTTATGTGCCATGCAGGGTTCACTGCCTTTCATGTTGCAATGTGTTGATTTGTACTGTGTACGTTTTGTCTATGTTTTATTCTTCTTTATGAAAATGTTTTGTTTTTGTTTTTTTAACTGATGCTGTATATTTTTTGTTTGAAATAGAAAAAGAAAAAAGCTAATTCAATCTATGTTTATTTTACCAAATTTTAAGGCAGTACCGGTAGTGGAAGAAGGTATATAATGATGAGTATCATGTTTGCACATGGCAATTGCTTCCTCATATATAATTTCTTGAGTGGCATCACAAATCTAAAACCTTTGTTTACATATTATTACAATGAACTCTTTGGGAAGTCAATATGTACACTAAGTACTGTGAAAATCTCTTACTATAAACACTTACCTCTCTAAGTTTCAAGTCATATTTTTCATACTCAGCAAAAGCTTTCTTCTTCTCTTCAGCAATTTCAACAAGTTTATCAAATAACCTAGGAAAGGAATACATAGATATAGTTATTCTGGAAATTAAAAATTAAATATATAAAATCTTTTTCCCCATAAATGCTAAAATATAAGTGATTAAATAAACAACCTTTATAAAAATATTTTAAAATATCAAAATATATTTTTTAAATATTCATAATTATTATTACTGAACACTCAGGGACCTATTTCTCCTACAGCATCCCCCAACAAAAAACATAAATGAATTATAAATTGATTGTGTCATGAAAATAATACAAGTGATGTTATTATACATTTACATTGTAATTATATTTACATACAGGCTTGATTCCAATACAATAGTGCCACCAATTTGAGGACAACTTTTTACCTATTTCTGATGTAAATAACATATAATAGTAAACATCCATACTTATTGATTTCCTTGTACTCTTGACCTTTTCCCTTCTTTTGATCTAGGAAAAAATAAGTAAAAAATATTTTTACAAAAAGTGATAAGTGAAAGCAAGCAGAAAATTCTTAATCACCATTTTGTTTGTTTACTACTTTCCTAATTTAGCCAGGTATCTAAACCATACAGCCTTAACTTTGAACAGACATGTTGGTATACATGCATCATTAATGTTGGTAAATATGACAGACCTTTGCTCAGTGAATGTTTTTCTGGTGCATATTTTATGCAGATGTCAGCCATTGAAATTCAATAAAATTTACGATGGCAAAAAATTGCTGCTGCAAATTGGCCATTTACATAAATATGCTACGGCAAAATGCCTCATTACAGCCGCAATTTCAAATTGCATTACTCAATGTTTTGCACATGAAATTTCTTACTTCTCCGATATAGTTTCAATAGTCAATCATTTACATCAGCAGAAAAGTGGGGATGTTTAAACTTGTGAACCCCAAACATGAGGACTGAGCATCTGAGCATAACTTCACTCTCGTAGTCTTAACTTCCTTTCCTGTAACAGCCAAAATGTTTAAACAACAACACAAGATATTTAGTTTTATTTTATTTTATTTAGTAGGACACAAGTTGAAACATGCAGCAAATATGTGACATGTTTTGTGAAAGGCCTCTCATAATTAATCATTGTTCATTGTTAAGCATGTGCATCATATTTAACACTTTATGTAATACTGCATTTTATTTTATTGTTTTGTTTGTAAAACAAACAAAAATTATAATTCATAAAAACATTACTTTTAGCTAAATATGCTTAATTGTGTGCAATGTAAAAACTATTCACTTAGATTCCAAAACACAACAGATGCATGTCATAAAACAGAACAATGTTTATTATTTCATTTTGTATTATGACTCCCATCACGGTGATTACTTTGTAATTCTCTGATACATGGCTAAATCATAGATTGAATCAAAGAAAAACATTTTAATTTGTTATGTAGCTGAAGAAAATACCTGTAAAACTGTAAAAACTAATAATAGTTTAAAAATCACAAATTAATGAAGTTTTAATCAAACCTCTATAATGGAGTATTTCTTTTTCCTGTTTGAATGAAGTCATTGCAATCCCTTATAAATCATTTAAAACTCAACACTCCCCTACTAACAAAAGTACTAAATTAATTAACCAGGAGGTTAGCATGTTGTATACTCTAGGATCAAGCATATTTAAATTAAAGATTGTTTTCATTTTTTACCCCCTGAATTTGTGATGTTTATTGTCCAGACTTCTGGGATTCCCCTGACAGGTAAATCAAACAGACTGTGTGTGTGCAACAGGTTAGTTTAATAATCTTTAGACCTGGTTTCTATTTGCTTATAACTACAAACATAAATAATGTTATTCTCAAAATGTTTTTTTAACATTTATATTTTAGTTAAGTTAAAAATGTTTTATCATAATAATGACTTAATAAATTATTTGTTTACTTTTTATTGGCTTATGAGGAAGTGAGAACTAGCCTAGTAGTAGACCCAACTTTGATTAAAAAGAATATTTATTCTGTAGAGACAAACATATTTTTAAAACCACATTTGTTTTCATTTTATTAAACCTATTTAACTTGCGTTATGAAGACTTCTAAAAAAAGTTTTCTAGGAAAATATAGCAGAACATTTTGTGGAAGCAATAAATATCAGTGGGACTTCACTCGCTTCTACCCACAGAACGAAAAACATGCTCACTGTGTTCAGTGGATCGTTCACCATGTTTCAATTTTTTCATTTTTTCTAATTTGTAAACTCTCTTAGAAATAACAACAAATTTTTTTTTTAATCATAACAAATTTGTTAAGTAATATAATAGTGCAACAATTTGAAACAATACATCTAGTTAACTATATTTAAAATAATTTAATAATATAAACCCCCTAAAATATGCTGTAATGCACACAAATAATTTTAGTTAAACATTCATAGACACTGTGTTGAAACATACCACCAGTATATCCCTGTTTCAGGTGAAAACAAACAGAAACAAACAACGCAAACTCAACTCAACTGTAAAAACAATCAATTATCTTACTCTAAAACTATCATGAATGAAATGGATAACACAACAGTTGTCCCGTGACATTAAAACTCATCTTTTATCATGGTTCAGCATCTCTTAATTCTTCAATGAATTCAAAATAACAGCTGTAATCATGGTAATGTTCTTCCAAATGTAAAAATTATTCACATAACTAATCTAAGTTAGCCATCATTAATCATGAAACATCGCGTTAGTGAAAAATCAGTCTTTGTTATTTTAGATGCAAATGTTAAAATGAAAAGTTGTGACACTCTTCTCCACAGATAGTTTGATAGTAAATAACAAAAAGTTAGCAGGGTTGTCTTATATCTAAATTATTTTTATGCGCTGCTCCCAAAAAAGTGAAAACATTATTTTACTTAAAAAGGCCAAAAACATAACGTCAATCTATTTTTATGTTTTGAGTATTTTAGTGTGTTAAAAGTGTGAATTATCAGGCCTTGTTTCCAGCTGTAATGGCTGTGAATGTATCAGACAGCTATTTCCATCAATGAATATGCTACCTACTTACCTGTGAAAACATTTATCTGTACCTGCAACTCATCCAATAGCTGCTTGATCTCTTCTCTTTTCTCAACTGATTTCACTTCGATTTCAGTACAATCATTTCTAAAAGAATAAACACAGATATTTTAAACTGTAAGCAGGCAACAAGGTACAACTCACTGTCGTTATGAGAAATGATAAAGAGGGGGAACACTAGACATGTGTTGAAGCAAATTTTCTATATAAAAAAACATAAGTCATAGCTTTGAAATTGAAAAATATTTTGGTACATTACCTCCGAACCCTCACTGAGGAGCTTAAAGCACTCCCTTGGACCTCAAGGTTTCTTAGGTTTACTACCTATTACGTTCATCCAGTAATAAACATTCTCATGTGACTTATTTTTTAATACAAACCCTGGGATTTGAACACCTACAAATGTAACTTTTATTAAAGTACACTACCCTATGGATTGTACTGAGATTTATTGTAACTTTGGAATAACAAAAAACACCAAAAAAGTTGAAACATAGAAAAATCCTTGTCTGCCTTATAGTTACTTTTGTTGCTTTTTCCAATTCTTGCTTAACTTTTTTTATTATTATTACTCACTTAATTCAAGACACCATAACTGGGTAAATAACAAGATACAATAACTGCTGCACTAACAAATGAGACTGAAAATCTTCAAATCATTGAAATGAAATCCATGATCAAGTATTCCTTTGTGGTTTTTAAAGCTTAAAAACCCATAAAATTAAAAAAAAAAACGAATTCTTTAAATTCATGCTTTTTAAAACCACGAACCATGATCGTGTATTTACAAACAAAAGAGAATCATGTTGAATGTTGTACTTTTATTGGTATTTGCAATACTTTAGCTTCACATAAATCAACATGTTTTCAAGTGAACATTTACGGGAAACCATAACTTTTAAAATTAGTGATCTCACTATCTTGATCATAAGAAAATCGATTTTGATAACATTATTTATTATTCAGCATAAAAATCACTGTTTATTTTGTGTCTATTTTTTATCGCTTTATTATTAGCTCCTTTTATGGTCACTACTATGATTTTGTGGATTAAATAAAGTAGCTATTGTGAGTGAGTTTTAGGAAACTATACATAAAAATATAAAAACAGCCTCCACTCCATGCATATATATATCAGCAGTTTCAAGGTTATAAAATATGTGTTGTTGAATGAAAGTCTGAAAATAAACTTTGTTTTGGATGGTTTAATATCATGCATTCGTTTTAACCGAACATGCTATATCATTTGCTTGTAGGATAGGGAATGTATATTTCAAGTCATTGAAGATTAAATTTTGCTATTATAGCTACAGTAATAGTGTTTTGACCAGCCATCATCATTGGTATTTTCTCATCTTTAATCTTATTTTTTCAAACGTTTGCATTTTGTAAACAAAAGATGTCAAGTGGATTCATCTATAACTGCCTCTGCTGTCTGCCTCAGGAGACAAACAGCTAATTTTCCTTGCCTTCCTTCTTTGTGTCTTGACATACCAGCTTCTTGGAAAAATATATCGACAACTCACAGCTGTAAACAGGTAAACACCACGTGTAAGCAACCCTTTGTTATGTCATTGGAAACCTCTAGTCCTTGGGAAACTATGAAAGGTTCTGGATTTTGAAATTATTACTTGTAGGCTGCCCATTACTGTTTACGACTATAGTAGGATACATTGTTTTGTATCAAAAAGAAAGTAGCTCTGAGAAGATGCTCAAGGTCAAACTCTTTTATCTCCCATAATTCATACGTTGGTCATGGATCATTCTTGCTTTTTAACTGTCAGATTCTTTCTATTTTAGTGACACAAAAGAGGATTAAAAAGAGGTTGGTATATATGATTTGACATTCCTGTTTTTGTTATGTTCAATAGTTTCATTTTAGTAATTTATAGTTAGTTATAGTAGCAAGAAACCCCTCTTATTGGTTGCTATCTAAGCAAGAAACCCTCTGATTGGTTGCTATCTATCTAAGCTTCTTTTGAAGGAAATGTAGAAGATATTATTTTCACTTTTTAAATGGTAACTGCTCTTATATATATTTTACCAATGGTTTTGTAATTATATCTGATGAGGAGAAATGCATATTATGTTTTGAAGCTGTGAAGAGGTATATTCAATGTTCTTCATGGCAATACTTAGCAACAATGCTGATAACAATATTTAGTATTTGTATGAAACTTGCAGAAAATGTGCAATGGCAGAGTTAGATTAAAATTATTTGTATAATTTTTTTTTCGGTGATCTTTATTCCAGAATATGTGGGTAAAAGTGGTTACTTCACACATGGTGTTATCATGTTGAATGATATTTTAAAGAAAAACTCAGCAGACCCATTTAATGATTTCTTTTTTCAGCATCTTCTGTTGCATACACTCTCAACTCAGTAAGAAGATGGAAATTGACTACTAGTTTTGGGCTTATCTACTCAAAATAATTTAATGGTATCTTTGTAATTTTTCCATAAGCTAAAAATTATAAATTAGTCCACAGATAAGGGTACACCTGGAAAATTGCTGTAAAGTCAAAAATAATGTTACCTGAATTTTTTCAAATGACATATGGGCATAGGGCACCCTTCTGATTTCCAGATAGGGCAATATCGAAAACGGGGGATAATACTTTGTCTAAATTTAGAACAATACAAGGGCATGCCCTTACATCTGTGTATGCAGTAATGCTAATCAACTAAATGAAGAAATAGAAAAATGACGAAATGATCTAAAACACTTCAAAATAACTAAATTCAAATATAGTGTTTATAGTTTACTTCTAATGAACATCTGTTTTTACTTCAAACGTCCTTCTAAACTATATCGCATCGATTAGCACCTTTTGTGCCATTTTATTTACTATTTACAGGAAAGTATACTGTCACTTCTATTTACTGCACGCTCCTTCATTAAAGTTATTTAAGATTCTATGTTTTTTAAACACGTAATCTTTCAAAAAAATTTTAAGCATATTTCTTAAAAGTTTTTCTTTTGTTTCTCATTATATTTTTACTCTTTCTCCTTCTCTGGTTGCTTTCAGGAATTAAGTATTAAAGAAAAGAAATTAATAAAGTTAAAGCAACAAAATTATACACCTTAAAGCAGTGACACAGGAATTTTTACCTCATAAACACAGACTATTTATATGGACCTAACATTTAAATAAAAGGTGCTATTTTCTGCTTTATCATGTCATGCAATAACATTTGTATTTGTAAAGTTGCTTATGATACACAGAAATTAAAAACCAGTACAGGAGAGCGATTATACTCAATATTAAAAAAAGAAGCTAACAACTCTACTTAAGTCAATGACGACAAACACCACTGGACAGTTCTTATCCTCATTGATTTACAAAAAGCCTTTGATACCATTGATCATGAAATTCTTCTAAATAAATCGATATATATATATGTTTTTCACAAAAATCAATTTCCTGGTTTCAATCATATTAAAATAACCGAACGTTTCTTGTCAATATAGAAAAATGATTTTCAAAACCTGGAAAGCTGAAATTTGGAGTCCCCCAGGGTTCCATTTCCTTTTCCTTTTATATATCAATGATATGCCTGGCACTGTCAAATGTGAAATGCTACTATATGCAGATGATACTTGCCTTGTCTTTCAGCAAAAATATATTATGGCTATTAAAGAGACTCAATGCCAACTTTAACCAACTCTGTGATTGGTTTGTTGACAATAAATTAAGTATCCATTTCCGTGAAGATAAAACTAAATCAATACTTTTCACAGTGAAAAATAGGCCTAAGAATGACAAGTTAAATATCACCCATGGCAAAATCAAGATTAGTCATCACAAAGAGGTTAACTATCTAGGATGTATATTAGATGAAAATGCCTCAGGAGAACCAATGGCAGTAAAGGTTATTAATAAATTCAACAGTAAGCTACAGTTCTTATGGAGAAAACACAGTTTTTTAACACTTCCACTAACACGGAAAGCTATTTCATATAAAGTTTTTTTGTTTCCCTGGTGTTAATCATTAGCTACAACATCCATGTTCAGCATGTGTGTTTTTAACACATGTTACTGTTATTACTTTCACATTTCTGACATTGTATACAATGTGCTTAATTTATAGCAATGTAATAAATAAAAACCCAAAAATATCATCCAATCCATTTCAACACTGCAGTTGTAGGAAGCTCAAAATAGTATAATAGGCTAGACTCAGTAACAAAGTTTCAGAGCCATTTGGGTTTTTGTTTAGCAATAATAAAATTGGTTGTTACTACACTCCCTGATTCGCAATATTTTTTATATTTTGTTTTGTAAAGACTGTTGTTAAGATATTAATGTTAAAACATACTGATATAAAATATGAACGGGTCTATCTCATTTACTCAAGTTCGCAAAGTAGTTTGTCCAGCCTACCCAAGTATGTAGGGGGTTCTCTCTCACATCCTTGGCCTACCTAACATCGTTAATTTTCTGGACTTTCAAAATCGCGAAAATTACGCATCACAATTGGTGAAATTTTTAATAACAGAAACAAATGCTCGCTCACAATTGCAGACAAAACAACTCATTAATTACACTGACAGTTTTAAAGGAGCCACAGTGACTCTTGAAATGGAGTTATCATTGTAATAGAACCAAAGGGAATCGATATGGAGTTATATTGAAACCTGAAAGGGAGTCATGGAATAATTTTCTCTAAAGACTCCCATAGAAGGACTACTTTTAACTCCCTTTAGTTCTCACAAACTGTAAAAAGGTAAAATCATTCCAATATAGAGTTACACTGACACCCTATAAGGTCATAGAAAATGTTTTTTGTGATGACTCCCTTCCGAGCATACAATATGTTCTGAGAAAAAGAGCAGCTTTAGTATGGAGTCAGTCCAGTCCATAACAGGTGTCATACAAAATCCAGCTTTAAGGCTGTGAAGACTGAGATAATATAACGCTACATGCTCAAGAATAACGATACATGCTCAGGAATATCAATGCACGTAATCTATGCAGACTAGTTGTTTATAAAAGAATAAAAGTGACACAAAATGTTATTTTTTTTACCATCATGACAATATTATCTATGCTTCTGCCATTTATCATGAAATTTTTAACACTTCCTTATTTAATTACACTGAAAAACATAGATGTCTCACCAGGAGATGTCTCACCATGTTTCTCAACACACTATAATATCTTGTGTAGAGATAGTAATATCTCCATGCGAGTTGTTACTACATCCTCAGGAGACATATGTAACTCACAACACCTACAGGAGACACCTGATATCTCACAGTTTCACCGTGTGGAAACATTTCATGTCTCCATGAAATGTTTCATAGAATCTTGTGCCGAGACATGCATCTGTCCACTGGAGACGCTAATGATCTCTGTGAGCCTTGACAGATATTGATATGCGTTCAAAGATATTGATGTGCGTTGAAATATATCGACGTATGTTAACAGGGTTCGTACTCCTATTCAAGAAAATCTTTCCCTGATTTTTTCTCAAAAAGCATATTATTTTCCCGGGTTTTCCCAGCAAAATATATATTATTTTCCCTGATGCAATTTTGAAATGTATACCTTTTTCCCCGATTTCAGCCTGTACCGTTAAAAATTTAATTCGGTTAAACAGAAACACAATAAACTGAAATGAGCATATATACAGTTAAGTAGGAAAGAACAATATTATAATATCGTTCTAAACTTAGCCAAAGCACTCAAAAATGAGAATTTAAGTCTTATGTCATAAAATAACAAAACAAAACAAATACCTACATGGTGCTAAAAAGAGCTGAAAAAACCATCCAATTTTCCCGGATTTGCTGATCTTTTTAGAAAAATTCCCTGATAATTCCTGATTTTCAATGAGGTTTGAAAATTAGACCCTTTTTTCCCTGATTTCCCTGATTTTCCAGAAAAGTATGAACCCTGGTTAAAGATATTGATATCAAACGTTCCAAAGAAATTAAAGTAAATAGAAGGTGGTAAGCATGAAAAATAAAACCTGCACACTGACGCTGTAATGGAATCTACCTAAAAAAAATCTATAAACATTATTTTACCACCACGAGCCTAAAAGAGTATGAATCGAGTCGCCTCACGTTATTATTTTACTAAGAAATTAATGACTAACAGAATATCTAAGCATCCCCTCCCTCGTGGTGAGATTTTTCTAAACAGAACTGTCAAATACAAAATATAATATATTATAAATTATATAATATACCGGTATTCATATATTTATTACCGGTTACTTTTGCTTACGACTTATTACTTACTTTTGCTCTATGAAGAAGCATGCTATTTTCATTGCTGGAGGAAATCAACACAATCACATGAACAAGGATTCGAATGTCAAAGCAGGAAAATAAACCAGAGATGTAAAATGAGATTCCATTTATATTATTCCTGTTGTAACAAAAGGGAAAAGGTTCTTATTAAACGTCCAACTTAAATATGCTGAAAATGAAGTTTAATAACTTTTTTCACTGTAAAAGCGAACATTACACTGATGGTAGACCCCCATATCGTACAGACAATACACGCAAAGATTGAATTTTCGAAATGTATTTGTTCCAATAGTTGATCTAGTTGATGTGGGTGATAGCTACTTTGCGTGCTGTTATTTTTACTGGGCTTGGATGGATGGATGTCATTTGGATCAAATTTTGTGTAAGTAAGCTTTTAAATGCATACAAACTTATTTTGTACGTTCAAGGATGGTATATGATATCTTTGGAATTTCCAATCATTTTACAAAGCAAATTCTAGAATATACCTCACTGGAAATGTATTTTCACGAATGTTATGGAAATAATCAGCATTTAAAAGGTTGTGGGCTCCAAAAAAGGCCCTACTCTGGAGTTCGGAATAAACGGGAGAGGGGGTTGGAATAAGAAGGAGGGTTGGAAATTAGGCCTAAAAATAATAAATGGGGGTTGTAATTTTTTTTGTACCTTAAAAATGCATAACTAAACTTTGAGCATAAAATACGTGTAATTATTCATTAGATGTTGTTTATATGTCAAAATTACATCAAGTGCTCTCTGATGGGATTGAGTGAATGAGAGAAAACAGTAGGATTTTCTTTGAGTTAA
>JANTOQ010351353.1:0-12359 GCA_027564595.1 Bythotiara depressa
CGAGCAAAGGAAAGAAAGGCACAAGGTGATAGGAAAGAGACAAAAAATGAGACAACATGACAAATTTATACGCGTACGTGATTTCTAAGAAGAAAACTTTCATGTATTTTATAGCTTAAAATAGACGTTCATTTAACGTACCTGCTTTCAAACTTACATGTTCCGTAGGCAATGATAGCCATTCGTACGTACTCCACGTACGCGATTTGTGCAACCCTGGCTTTGTACACTAGATACAAAGGAAAATTAGTTGAAAATTAAGATCACTCCCATATAAATTATTTTATTTTTAAAGCACTCAGGAAATTGCTACACTAAGGATGTTGTTTATCATTAAAAAGAAAGTGTGCAACTCTGGAACTGTCTTGTGCTACAACAGACAGGGGTATGTTTGTTATGCACACTCCTAAATGAATACAAAACTTTAAAAGAAACTTATAACTTTACTCAGTGGACAATTAAGAAATTAAGTACTTATAGTTATTGCATGATTTTAACCTTAAAAGAAACAAGATGCATAAAACATAGATTAGACTGTTCTTTGCAATATATTGTTTTTTGTGATGCAAGCGTGGAAATAGTTTATCACTGTTTTATGTATCTTGTTTCTAGGATCCAGCACATTGGTAAATTAATGTTATATGGTGTATAATTCGAGAGATTAGAAGCTGGGGCAATTTTATGATAAAAACCTTTATCTAAGCACACTTTTTGCTAGACAATAATTTTCTGTGGAAGATTACCAGCAGTTTATGGTGAATGTTCTTCAATAAAGATTAAAATAACTGATTCTTTAGGGAACTGATCGATTTGCTTTTATATATTTCAATGACTTCTTTTACAAGTTGATTATTCTTGGAATACAGTATTGTTATTAAATTTATGTTTATGTGATTATAACTTCATATAATAAAGTAGCTTTCTTATTGATTGAACATCTTTTTTAGTGAGAGCAATAGAAAGGAAAATTTTTTTCGACATCTATATGATGCAAATTTAATCTAATCTATAATAGGAAATAAATATTATTAGGTCATTTTTCCATACAGCAAATGTTTCATAGCAAGTACCCTACCAAAAAAATACGTATGTAGATGTTAATTTATCATACACCGACATACTTTTAACAGACTTTAATTATTTTGTGCCCTGATTAAACAACAACCTAGCTTACAGGGCCTGTAATAAAACAGTTACTGTATAAAGAACCAATAAATTCTAGATTGTTTCATCACTGATCATAAAATGACTTGTTTATTAAATTAATTTCATATTTCAATCAACATAACTATGTGAAAATATTTTTTTCCTAGTCTGACATTTGTTTACTTGAAACCTGGTATAATTAAAACAAAAATAACAAGTGACATGTGGTTTTTCAGGGTACCAGGTGAATACACCAATTCACTTAAAAAAACACAAAATGAAAAAGGCATGCCAACAATTTTACATTGGTAAATAAATATCAGGTTGCCATATTGAAAGTTTTTCTCTGTTTACTTTCTTAAAAGGAAGGTCATCTGATTGTTGATTAACAGTTTTTGGAGAAGAAGAATAAACTAAGAAGATTTTCGGTAATGGGAATTGGTCAAGGGCATTAGCAGAATAAGAAACTTGTTAAAATTGAAGGTGGTGCATTGAGAATTTTAAAGTCTTAATGAAATGGATGGTAGGAGGATCCAAACTTAACCCACTAGTTGAAGCATTTGAGATATTTGAAGATGGTGATGGACATATTGAGCTTGGTCTTTTTGAAGACAGTGGCTCTCTGGAAAAAGTATTCTGCAAAGATATACTTTCATTTAAAAGAAGCATTTCATGAACTTGGAACTCCTTTTGATGAAGAAAATATATTACATCAAAATGTCATGAACCAAAAGTGCAGTCAACTCAGTTAAAATTGTTTTTACTGTGATGTAAAGGTTTGTTAAAACAGAGGTTTCATTATATTCACCATTACAAAAATTTTTTTGAAAAAGTTGAAAATGACATCTCTGAAACAAGATTGTAAACTGTTTGCTTCATTGTATGTTGTTGTGTGCCATTCAAGTGAATGCGATCTTGGGGACTTTCTCTCATGAATATCATGCATGCCAGCCTTCCATTTCAGAGTATGGAAAATTGAAGTCAACTCCAAATAAAGCTGACTTCCTTACCTGTTTAGAACCGTATGGGGAAAGCAAGTATGTTTCTCCAGAATTTACATGCAAAGTAATAGTTGGGTCAGTGCTCGTCCATTTAACGCTCCCGGAAAAAGCAAAAATGTTTGGACAGTATGCAGAGCAAGTGTTCATCAAAAAAATTACCAAGTTGGCTAGCCAAGAGCATCTCCAGCGAATTGACATAGTCTTTGTCCGGTATTTCAAATTTTGAATTAGACCTAAATAGAAGAGGAAATGGCAGTTCATAAATTTAAACCAGACTCTAGCAACAGGAGTAAATTTCTTCTTGTCGACAAAAGCAAGGAACAGTTGTTTACCTTGTTAGCTGAAGATGTAGGTAACATTGTATCTGGTACAGTACCTTATTACTGGAAAAAGTCCTTAGCAAATTACCAATAAAATGGATGAATACCCAGGCCTGGAAATTTACTTTTGTTGCAAAAATGAAAGTTCGTTTACCCAAAACTAGCGATTTCTTTCGTACATAAACGATCGTTTTCGTTTACGTCGTTTATCTAATCCTCAAAGATCTACAAACGAATTTTGTGGCCTGGTAAAAAGACAGCTTGGGATCTCTGAAAGAATTTTCCTGGAATTATAAGTACGTTCAAAAGGTAGGCAATGTAATATTATTCTTATACCATGAGAAAATCACCAGCAAAATCAGTTCAAATTGTATCAGCAATACTTCAGAATATACAATTAACCTAAATTGCATCCTTCTCCAGAAAATGTTTGGAACAATTGTCCCTTTATAAAGGAGTGGTCCCATGAAAAAAATTGATTTCTAAAAATAAAAATTCTGATTCAGCACCTAAAAATTGATAAAGACCAATTATTTTCTTATTTCTAGTGATTTTCTGTTTTTAGCAGTAACGCTGCAAACTTTTTAAATTTTGCAGACCACGCAAAAGTAGCGATCAAATAAATTTTGTGACGTCATTGTCGACACAGTTCAAAAAATCTTAAAAGATGCGTGAACGAGAAGTTTCAAACAGGCTCTTGAAATAAACTTTATTTAGTGGTAATTTTTTAAATAAATCATGTATTCTGGTGACTTTAAATGTTAACATCATCTGGGGAATAAGAAAGCTCACTTTCCTTTCTTCCAATGATGAAGACCAGGAAGAAATAGAAGAAATATCATCTTCCCTCATAGGCTTGCAGCTGTTTCAATTTGAACCCAAATGAGTCATAGAAACTGACGATTCAGAAAAAAGTACAAATTCTATGTATGAACTGTGAACCTTCCATAAAAACTCCATCACAGTCGATTTTTTCTACCGTACTTGATCACACAACAACTTCTTCATGGTTTGTTTTTATTCCTTATTATGTGTTTTCAAAAAAAATTATGTAAAATATAATCTGTAAAAAAAACTCATGCACTCATGTGTGTAACTTATGTGTAACTTATTATCCGACACACCAATCATAATACAATCTATTTTAGCTACCTCAAAAATGTTTTCAATTTTAATAAAAATAAATGAAAAGAAAGAAACAATAGATGCTCAAGATATATATTCCATCATTACGTTTTACAAATTTTACTTTCTTAAGGAGTTTCGTTATGAAAAAATTTTAAACAATAAATTAACAAAATTGTATAATCAATAAAACAAGATAATCAATCATCGAAAATGAATTTATTAAAAAATATGTTTTGAAGAACTAGGAAACTTTTAAATCGATGTAAGTACTTCAAATCTCATTCAAAGCACTACTAATCAAAGTGTAAATGACATATATATTATATGTCATCTTTTGGTGTTTTGCTTGTTTATTCAACTATATTTTCTTAAATTTTTCATCTCACTAAAGACGGTAAAAGCTTATGCCTTCCTTTTTTCTTCTTTCTTCTTGCTGCTTGAATCAACGACAGAACAGTAAATCATGATACATTTATCTCATTTTACTTAATACATAATTTACTCTACAAAAGAAGCTAAAATGTATATGAATTTTTCACTAACAACATGTATACAGCAACTGCTCCTTAATGAAGTTTGTCATCAATGACGTCACATGAATTGTCTACAGCTCATAACTCAAAACCACATCTTTCAACAGCTTAAAACCCAAACGTTAATAGTAATTTTAGGGATCTACAAGTATTTTTCATTTCACAGAATACATTTTCTAGGCTAATTCATGTGTGCTGAATCCAATTTTGTTGAAATCTGAAAATGTGAAATCCACGGGACCACTCTTTTAAGAACAAGTGTTGTGGGCTGCTGCTAGTTTTTAAATTGTACACCTAAATATGTCTCTATGTTTCTATTCCGACTTTCCAGCCCATTAACGACCGACATAGATTAATTAATTTATTATCCATTTAGAACAAATTGTGGTACTTTTTTACAACTGGACCAGTGCAAATGAGGGTGTTAACGCATGTAGAAGTTTGTTATTTACGAAAAAATCATGTAGCATTGAGGGAATTCCACCAACATGTAATGCTTTGATCCAACACATTAAAAGAGCCTTTTTACAAGGAGGGTAAGTTATTTTATGGGAAATTTCAAATTATTGACTACATACCTTAAGGATACTGTATACACTCACTACACATGTTCAGATATCTCCTTTTCTTCAAATATTCTATGCATAAAAGTAATATTTTCTAAATCCTGTATTATTCCTCTACCTAATGGTATGACGAAGTTTACCTGGATGTATTCTGGAAAAGAGAAAAAAATTATTCAACTTTTTTTTTCTCCCCTTTTTAAAACGAGCTCCATGTGAAAGGTTCTTCATAAAAAACACATGGCTTGAAACATCTTTCCTTTAGAAAAGGGTCTCTGCATTTTTTTTAAATAATACTTTGTTAAAGTATAATGACAAAAACCAATAGAAAAATATTAATTTTCTACGTAATTTTTTGTTGAAAAGCCTTTATCTATTGATAAAAGAAATGAGACACCATTTTGTAGCTCAGGCTTTGCTGCATGGAATAAGAGCAATTTCGTTACGTTGTGATAAAATTGCAGGGACTTGGAGCTTTTGAAAGACAGAGTTTTGCTGAAATTTCTTATTATGAGATAACATGTTGCATTCGTACTAAAAACAAAATATATTTACTTGATTTAACAAAATTGATTCAAAGAGAAATAAATATACAGAAGCAGTAATCATTAAAATTGTTTATGAATATGATGGCTTTTGTTAAATAAAACAATACAATTAAGGAAAAATAAATTATCCTGTGTTTTTCTCCCTTTGCAAGTTAAATTTTTTTCTTATTTCAAATAAATGTTATATATCACTAGAACTTTCGAATGGTATAAAAATTTTTTTTACTATGAATTTCGAAAATGAGCGTATACTTAAAATGTCTGAAAATGTAGGACAAAATATGGTGTGTTCAAACAACTTTATGGTATGTGATCAAACAACTTTATGGTATGTGATCAAACAACTTTATGGTTTGTGATCAAACAACTTTAGGGTATGTGATCAAACAACTTGATGTTATGTGATCAAACAACTTTATGGTATGTGATCAAACAACTTTATGATATCTATGTACCTCAAAAGTGAAGAGGACAGGTTTTGTAAAATGTGAACAATGTATGGGTGCTCTGAGGAAATTAATTTTGAACATCCAATTTTTTACTTTTTTTTGGTGGCCAATAGTCGTTAAAATAATGAAGTGTTGCATTGCTAAATATCATTTAGATGTTTTTGGGGACAGTCACTTATTACATCACAAATTGTACCAAAAATTTCTGAGTGGGGATGGACTGTGAAAAATGATTCAATAATACCTACATGGACCAACCTACCAGAAGCTTCAAAGGCTTGTTACGAATTGATGTGGGTGTAAGAAAAGCTGCCCAGGAAGATGCAAATGTGAAGTGTTCAATTTTGATTGTACTGAACTCTATAATTGTGGGGTGAATGCTGAATAAAAGACTACAGATATGTGACCATTTATGGGAAAACCATGACTTTTATAATGAGTGAGTCATTAAAGCTCAAAACAAATGAATCGATTATATTTTGCGATAAATTATTTTCATAATTGTTTTAAAATATCGATTTTTAATGTGGCGATCTTTATATAGATCACTAGAGAACCGCTCAAAACATGAGTGCTCAAGTATTAAATGATTGCTAAAATAATCAATTCTTTAACTTCTGATCTTAGTGCTCCCAATAGTGTGTTGTTATTTTCAGAAAACAAGTTCTGCGTTGTGCCATATTATTTGCTAAACAAAAGCATCTAACCTTTTAGTCATAAATGAAGAAAAAAAATCTTTTTTCATTATTATTATAATTACAGGAAGTTGATCTTCCCAGAAGCAAGAACCACACACACAAATTCCATGAACTAAATTCTTATAAACAAACAAGTTGTCTAACACCACAAGTACCAGAAGTAATGATAAATGACGACTAAAAAATATAAAATTTAGCATTGTCCTTCACAGACAGTTCTTTACTTTACAATTACTTCTAACTTATGTATAGCTACTAGAAAATAGTTCATTCATTTTACACTCTAATAAAACATTCCAGCTGGCGTTGGGCTGAAATACCTGTCAGTTATATTAAATTGCTTAGAAACAAAGCTTTAATCCAACCTCCCAAATGAATGATAAAAGAACTTATAATGTTCAACCTGGTTCTCATGCTATAATGATGAAAGAACTTATAATGTTCAACCTGGTTCTCATGCTATACATAAACTAACTCATACTGATCTACTTCTTCATAACTAACTGCTGGCTGCAATCCACTTTCTGGCACATGCATGTTTGTAACCAGTATGTAATAAAAAATATTTGGCCTCAAACATTAAGCCATTATGTATATGAGATTAGGTTCCTTATTTGTTAATCCTAATATGTACTCTTACTTATTGTGTAAGTATTGAGTAATAGAAACCAGATATTACACTTTTTTCTAGTCACATCAATCCAATTTTTGCACATGAAAGAAGCTAAAAAAAGGCTTGTCTTAATCGTCTGGGGATTTTTAGAGAAAGAAACATGAAAAATATGCTACAATATGAGCAACAGACTATAACCAACCTATTTCCGGGTTTTAATATGGAAAAGATCCACTAGTTAAAAAGATGTTTTCTTTGTAAGATGAAAAAATCCACTAGTTAAAAAGATGTGTTCTTTGTAAGATGAAAAAATCCACTGGTTAAAAAGATGTGTTCTTTGTAAGATTTTATAACCCTACTACATTTTTCTAGCTTAGAAAAGCTATCATGAGTGACTTTTTATCATGAGTGACTTTTTATGAATTATTTAGCTTTTAATTATGGTGTGTGATAAAAGCTACAAATAGTAGACAGGGAAAGGAAGGGCTAGCAAATCATAGTAGCGGCCATAAAATGTCACTCGTGACAGCTTTTTTAAGCTAGAATATTGTACTGGCTTTCATAAAAAGTCACTCATGATAGGTATTTTATGCTAGAAAATCATAGTAAGGTTCATAAATTCTCACTCGTGATAGCTTATTCTATGCTAGAAAATCATACTGGCTGTGAAAATAGTCACTTGTAATAGCTTTATTATGCTAGAAAATCTTAATAATAGCCATAAAAAGTCACTTTATAGCTTTTTAAAGGTAGAATATCATAGTAACAGCCATAAAATATATCTTGTAACAGCTTTTCTAAGCTAGAAAATCGTAGTAGCTGCAGTATAATGTCACTCATAGTTGCTTTTTTAACCTAGAAAATCGTAGTAGAGGCCGTAAAATCTCACTTGTGACAGCTATTTTATTAAGCCAGAAAATCATGTAACCCACGTAATAATTTTATTATTTAGCTTTTAATTAGGGTGTATGATGAAAGCTACGAATAGCTATCCCTGTTGTAATCGAAAGAGATGGGAAAGCATCAAGACATTATAAACTGTATCTTAATTCACTTATATTTTTAGCCTCATGTTCTGGTAAAATTGAAGAAAGTTAATCATTATGGTAGTAAAGTAAAAGGTTTGAAATGAGGCTAGCGGTTCATTTGAAGCTAATAATTATAATAATAATAATAATATATATTTATGTTGTATAAATTTTTGAGGTATACTACGTAATTATATATGAAACCCCAAATCCTGAATTATTTTTCTTTCTTTTTTTTACACAAAAAAATCTTTTCTAGTGGTTTTTTATGAAGAACAAATTCTAATTTCTCATCCTAAACTATAACTAGGTTAAAAATTTTAACCCTCAAGGATATAATCATTAACCCCCTGGAAGTATACAAGTCTTGTGCAAATTACCACATGGTGGATATATTATGCACAATACAGGAGGGGAAGAGAAAGTCAAAGAAAAAATGTTTTATCGTCAGTTTGACGTAGTAGCAGTAACTTTCTCTTTTAGACTTGCTAAAAACAAAAGATACTTATCCAACCTGGTTGATTGCATCTGGGGAAAAAGAGGTGTTCTAAGGAAACCTCAATTTTACTATTCATTTGATTCAAGAACGTATTTCCTGGCAGTTAAGAACACCTACTTTCTTAGAACAGCTCTGCAGGCTGCTTCAGGACATATACCGTGGACAAAGATTTGCTTCCTTAAAACACTATTTAACGGTGGTCTCACACACTGCGCCTGGAAACAGTAAACAAAAATGTTAGGGTAAGTATGTATAAAAGATAATTTTTATTCAACCTTGTCAAACCGACGTTAAAATGCGTTTATTTGTCTCTTATTCCCATTAACCCATTCTGCATCACCTCCGTCATAGAAATTAATACATATGTAGAGCATTATTGGCTGGTTCACGTTTATACTTAAAATACTTAAAATAATTTTATTTAACCGTCAATTTGTAAGTATTGATAGTAAATAATTTTATTAACAGTCAATTTGTAAGAATTAACGGTAAATTATTTTATTAACTGTCAATTTGTAAGAATTGATAGTAAATAATTTTATTAACAGTCAATTTGTAAGAATTAACGTTAAATAATTTTATTAACTGTCAATTTGTAAGAAATAACGGTAAATAATTTTATTAACGGTCAATTTATAAGAAATAACGGTAAATAATTTTATTAATGGTCAATTTGTAAGAAATAAACAGTAAATAATTTTATTAACGGTTAATTCTCAAACTCAAATTCTCAAATAGAGGAGTGGAGGAAACCGACAACATGGTCAGCATGTGTGCGTGCTATTGACGGAAACATTTGAAGGCCCAGGAAGCAAGCTACACCGAATGAATATAGTTCAGAGTAATTTTAATTACTATTTTAATAATATTTACTTGTAGAATCTAATAATGTAATGCAAAATACACATGCTTTATTTCCTTTCACAAGACTTCCTATAGATAAGGTGTTCATCAGTTTCTTTCTAGTTCTTTTGTTTATGACAAGAAATATAATATACAGAAGAGCTTTATTATTACACATTAATTAAAATGGTAGAAAATCAACCTCGTACACAGCGTTATTTTTCTTACTACTGTCATTAATTTTACACATGAATTAAAGTGGTAGAAAACCAACCTCGTACACATTATTTTTCTTACTACTGTCAATGGTTTTTCGTGACCGGTAACACAATACTTCTTGTCTTAAATATACATCCTGGAATGTTTAAAGATTATAATAAGACATTTCTTTTATGAACAATTTTTTCAAACTATCACTTACTTTCTGGCAGTGTAAAATTAACACAACTATATCTTTCTGGCAGCGTAAAATTAACCCAACTATTTCTTTCTGGCAGTGTAAAATTAATGCACCTATTTCTTTCTGGCAGTGTAAAATTAATGCAACTGTCTCTTTCTGCACGTGGCAATCTTTAAACCCTTTAAGGCCCAGGTCTTTTTCAAAAAACAAGTAGTTCTGGAAAAAAATAATCAAAATTCAAAATCAAATATCTCCTGATTTTCAAATTTATTTTTCAAAACCGCCATATCATCACCATTCTAAAACTATGACACTCCTCCTTTGTTTGAACATCCAAAAAATCTGCCCGCAGGTGCGACACACAAGGGGCTTGCGATATGACAATTTGGGACCGAAAAGTGTTAGGTAGCATTAAAGTTTTAAGTAACATTGAACAAGCAAACATTTAGTTAGCCATCATTCACAAACTTGAAATTATTTTCCAGAAGCAAATACGTAACACAAAAGCAACTGTATAAATCCATGTTATAATTGATACTGTATTTTAGCATACTGTACCACTTGTGTATTTTTATATTTCTTATCACAAGATTTTAAATTTTAAGATGTATTTCTAGATGAGTTAAAACAGTGTCTTATTAAACCACCCCTGTGGTTTCATAAAATATTTAAAAGAAAAACCGTCAAAACTATAAGCCTTCATTAGAATCAATGAGTTTCAAATCAAATAATTTTACATTTTACAATGACATTTATGTAAACTATTCTTTCTACAACAATATATAAAATAATTATAACCTCTCTCTGTGCATGTGTTAGTGTGTCCTGTGATCAACAATTTTCTTGCAATATGATTGGTTTTCTTAGATTACATAAAGAAAAGCAATGGAAGTGAATCTGAATCGTGGGACCCTCATTGATCACAAATGACCCTCATTGATCATCACATGGGCTATTAAATGAATATAAAAACAAATAAGCTAGTTAAATAAATAAAATTTTAACTTTTAAAGATATAAAGATATATCCATGATAATCTTACTGGTGAATCAAATTTGTATCTAAAAGAACTACTTGACACTCACTCACTAAGTAAATGTTTTGAATAGAACTACTTGACCCACTCACTCACTAAGTAAATGTTTTGACCCACTCACTCACTAAGTAAATGTTTTGAATAGGGTTTTCACAACAAGAGTTGATTTAACAAGTAACCTAATTATTTAATTAATTAGCTAGCATTTATAGCAACTCTATTTTTTCGTCATGTGGTTAACAGTTCATAAGAAACATATGTCCAACCTCAGTATCTAATATTTGTAGTAAAAACAAAAGAACACTTGTGATCATATTAATAAGGGTCTCTATAATGGGACTAATAATTTTTAAAGGGCCAAAAATCTGTGGTAGACAAATTTTTCTTCCCTACAAATTTGTTTGAGGTTCGATTTTCACATTAGACAGTACACCTAAGTTGATATTTTGCATACCAGAATTTATTTTTATTTGTTGTAAAGTTAATACATTTGCAGAAAGTATATATATACACTCACCACATGTGTATATTTATAAAGATATCTCCTTTTCTTCAAACAATTTATGCATAAAAGTTTATATTTAATAAATCCTGTATTTTGTCCCCTCCACATTAAAATTTTTCTTTTTACAAAAGCGTATGTGATTTTTAAAATAATCCTTCATTTAAAACTACTTATTTTCTACATAATTTTTGTCTGAAAACATTTCTCTAAAAACATATCTCTAACTGAAAAATGATCATTATAAAAAACGAGAAAGTCATTTGTAGCTCAAGCTTTGCTGCATGGAATAAGAGTTGGAAAGGACTTGGAGCACATGATAAAAGAATAATCAGATATTCAAAGCGATTAGTTATTACAAAAATAATATATATGATAACAAGCTTTACAATAAAAAGACTTCAATAGAAATAAAGAAATAAATGGTGAATATCAAGGGTAAGCGAGACCAGACTGGCGAGGCCTCCAAAAATGCAACAAAATGTATGTAGTCAAGTGTGAATAGTGCAAAGAACAGAATAATGAGTAAAATCAAAACAATTCTGATAGTCTGCTATAAGAGATGCATGAATTAAGAGGTACATGTTCAACAGAAGGAAACTAACACAATCATGATGACAATGACAAAAAATGAATGCTTACTCAGAATAATAATAGTAGTTCTCTCCAAATGATCATGAATCCTCTTCAGCAAATTCCAACATAGCTTCCTCATATATAGTGAGCATAAAAAGAATATGTAACTTCTAAAAAGAAACATCAACATAGCTTCCTCATATATAGTGAGCTTAAAAAGAATATGTAACTTCTAAAAAGAAACATCAACATAGCTTCCTCATATATAGTGAGCTTAAAAAGAATATGTAACTTCTAAAAAGAAACATCAACATAGCTTCCTCATATATAGTGAGCTTAAAAAGAATATGTAACTTCTAAAAAGAAACATCAACATAGCTTCCTCATATATAGTGAGCATAAAAAGAATATGTAACTTCTAAAAAGAAACATCAACATAGCTTCCTCATATATAGTGAGCTTAAAAAGAATATGTA
>JANTOQ010351575.1:0-12357 GCA_027564595.1 Bythotiara depressa
ATTTTGGAAGTATGGGCAGACTGCATTCTTTGACATTAGAGTGACGCATGTTAATGCCCAATCCAACCAAGACTCAACATCGGAAGTAATTTTTAAGAAACACGAGGATGCTAAGAAGAGGGAATATAAAGGACGAGTTCTCGAAGTGGAGCATGGAAGTTTTACCCCGTTAGTTTTCGGAACAAATGGAGGCCCAGGCAGTGAATGTTCGGTTTTTCCAAAACACCTGGCTAAAGATATCAGAAAAAAACGACAACACTGATGCAGAAACTATGACATGGCTAAGAACTAAGCTAAGTTTTGCCAAATTGAAGTCAATAATACTATGTGTCAGAGGATGACTCCGTTTTTATAAATATTCCATAGAAGATGTGGCATTAGACAATGTAGAAGCAGATATATAGGAAATTTGTACATTGGTAAGAAATTTTATATGTAAATAGTTTGTATTTTAAATTTTAATTATTTTAATTATTGAAAGTGCGACCACCACTAACTGCCGCTTTATTAAATAAATATGAGTTAACATCCTCGTCACGCTCTTGGTTTTCCTTAATCTAAGGGAAAGCAAAGGAATATATTAAACGGATAAACTTTATTGAGTTATTTTTTATCTTTATTCGGGATCTGACGAAATCTCTATTACATCTGACGAGGTTTTATTAGACATGGATGGTATAAATCTAACGTCTGGTTTTATATCCCGTTGTTCATTGCTGCCACTTTCTGAATCGTCGCTAACCGAAATCGTCTCCAATATTAATTTCAATCGTTTTGGACAAGGCTTTTCTTCAGAAGACGAGTATGATACAAACAATTGTGTCTCTCTCGCTATTACATTAACCATCACAATCATATCCATTGTTGCTCTCACCACCCGTTGTGTTACTATGCTAATTTCCATTAGTTTCATGTGTTTCTTCTCTTTTTCTGTCACCATTGTCGCTATTTTCCAAGTCGTCGAACACTGCTCGGGATTTGTCTTTTCAATCAGGATATATTATTGTTAATCTTTCTAACGCGAAATAACCATGAATCGTATACACTGTCTTTGCCGTTCCAAGCCAACCTCTTCCGACTCTGAATACGTATGCAAGTTTCACTAATTTGTAAGCATTCTGAAGATATGCATCACTATTGATGTCATTATCGCAATAAAAAAGGTAATGATCAAAAGATATTAAACACTTATTGTACAAGGCCGTGTCCAATATGGCAAATATTGTACTTCGAAAAAAAAATATTGGAGGAGGCCTCAGCCGCGTCCAAATCGGTGTTTTATTGTATCCTCTATAGATCCTTGTATTAATGAATTAAACATATGCAATCCGACCTTTAAGAATTCTTTATCGTTCATTCAAATGTACATTCCTTTGTGTCGATTCCACAGAAAAACCGGCGCTACACAGAATTCGCGGGGTAAAACGGAGCAGGAAAGAATCAGTTTTAAAAGATTTATATCATATTTTATTTCTTTAAAGGAAACGTTCGTTCATTTTGATTTTCTTCTATTTTTATTTGTTTTGACTACCCATGACGTCAAAGAGATCCAAAAAACATTCGAAAGCTGCGCCACAAATCAAATATCTAAAATATTTGATTTCTGTGTTCGTTCTGCGCGTTGAATATCATTAATACTGTGTTATTGATTAACCAATAAGCTTCGTGGATTATCACTCAGTGTATAATACTACATTATAGTAGAATCCATATATCTCGTCAGCCGCTAAGATTGTCCTGTCTACAACTTCTTGAGGGAAGATATTATTTTCATTTGCACTCTAATTATCGATTGAGTTTGAAATGCGAGAATATGATAGCGAATTGGAGTCTTGTAAATGTGTTGTGGAATCCAAATCGAAATGATTGTAAACTGCCCCAACGTCGTGATCAGTTTCAGTAAATGATGAAATTTGGTATACATTCTGATTGTAATGTCTCGTAGTGAAAATCTTCCATGCAATGTGTCATCATCCAAGCTATAGACAAATGATATACTGAGTATTTTATACGTACTAGCAACGGCATGATCGAGAGTACAATTAACAGTTAAATTGCAGGTTATAGGGAATTTCGTCAAATATGACACAACTAGAAGCTGTAAAAAAGTAATTTATCCATTAACGTCACCTGTCGCTTGTGTCTTCCTTTTTGGAAAGCTTTTGTGTTTCAAATACGGAACGTCGGCATAAAATAGCTTCTTCATCGACGTTATCTCCAAAATTTGGCTAGATATATACATTAAGTTGTAGGTAATCTGTACCAAAAGGAAAGCCAATATTCGATAGTAGATTCATACAATGGAAAGAGAACTCGTTACTAAATTGTTAACTTCCAAGGGACTGAACCAATATTGTTTTTTCCGCTATCTGGAAGATCTACAAGAACCAATTTTTCTCTTTCATAGGAAATTTACCATGTAGGAGCAGTTGATAATACCTTTGGTAGAAATGACGTGTTGTTTCCAAATCTGGAAAACTATTCTCAACGGCCTAATCAAAATAAATAATTTAAATTATATTGTCATCAAGGTCAGCTAGTTAATACAAACCCCCAATGCAACCTTGTTTAAAAACCTGTTTAGAAACAGAGCAGGTGTTATATTTTCAACTTACGTCGTAAAAGAAACATTAGATATCTGCTGGTATAAATATCAACATAGCACAGTATAATAGCATGAATAAAGTTTGTATGATGTGAATGTTTCTTAAAAACTATATGTTTTCCTTCAACAAAAAGCTTAGGGTAAGGGAGCTTCGTTATGTTGTAATTGTATTTTACAAACGCTCTAGGTGTTCCTTTTATGTTTGTATCGAATTTTCTTTCAATATAGGAAGAACTTCGATGTAGTTATAATCATCGACTTGATTAATCTGCAGTTTCTCAGATAACATGTTTGTAAGTGGCCCAATAACCGGCACCGCGATGTTCGTAACACTTTTATCTCCGATTATATGGAGAAGGTAATTCTTTACGGACGTACAGTACATATATGTATACTTGCTGTCTTTGACCTTTATGTAAATGGCACCATTTGATAATCCAAAACCAGGGTCTTTCATTGATCTCCTAACGACATTTACTGCTTTACACATATTAATTGTTAGTGCTATAGATACACTATTAGACATCCCTAAACGATAAAAGAGTAATTACTTCAGCATATTAAAACAGCCCGCTTAGAAATGTTAAAGTAGGCCATTTTACATTTCTAGTTTATTTTATGGAATAACATGTGGAACTGATTACAGAATATAAAACTGGTATAATTGTTTGTATAAAATCTTCCCATGAAGGAAAAATGGGTGAACGATAAAATACTTTCCTATTTCTTTCTAAATATCAAAATTTTAATGCATGATAAGCAGTGATAAGGAGTGACAATAAACTAAACAGAGCGTGATAAGGCGTGACAAGAAGTTTTTTCAGAGATATTCAGAATTTTAAACTTTTTCTTCTTGAAATGCGTGATAAGGGGTGATAAGGAGTGATAAGGAATAACAACAGATAGGACAAAGAGAAGAAAAGGAATGCGCATTTTATTATATTTTATATTACAAAACCAAGTATAAATGTTTAAAACCAATAGTTTATCTTTGCTTTATTAAATACGAAACGTTAAATTGCTTCATTAGAAAAACAACAAAAACTTAGGGGTTCAATTAAAAGTGTTTTTCCGCGTTTAATTTAATTAGGAACTTTCAGAGTGTTTTGCAGAATTTAAAAATAAAACCATCATATACGACGCGTTTCCTAGTAGTTTAAATTTAAAAATTAAAGTTAAACGCACCTTGTTTTTGCAGTGTGTAGCTACCGATTCATTCATCGTGTGAACCAGAAACTATTCAGTATTCTTCCTCGTTTTGATGGTTGAACAATAATGTTTTGTGTATTATTTGAAAAACACCATAAGTTACTTATCTTTGAACAAAGAAAGAGAAGAGCCCAAATATTTTACATGAATTCGAAATGATATTTTTTACTTGAATTTTTACTTAAACTTTACAAGGTTTACATGATTGAGAATGTGTTGTTGGCAGCTAATAAGCACGTACGATACGATTTTATACTTGCTATGTTTTATGACTGCTACCCAAGTTGAGCAATGGAAATTGGAAGTAGTTTGTTGTAGTACATGGTCTTATTTCTTATTAAATATTTTGACCTACATATTGCCAGACACTTCCTCTGGATTATCTGTTGAAATATATATATATATATTTATTTTATGAACAACTTAAAAAAGTAAATAAATAAAACATCAACAACTGGAAGGTAGATGATAACAACTCACTGATTGAACATTAATCAAGCAGCTATATTCGTCCAAGCTCTTTACTTTTAAGTTTTCTTTAAAAAATTTTATAACAATCATTTTCTGTCGCAAAGCAGTTTATATTTCATCAGTTTGTTTATATTTATATTTAATCTACTACTATGTTTTTACTATGAACTCGATCAGTACGAACCTGTACTACGTGAGAACGTTAAATTAGCCAATAAACACTACGTATTTTCTGTACTTCCCCCCAGAAAAATGGCTGCCGAGTAATAAAAGTAAAGACAACCTCTGTATTACCACGTTTTCAATGTTTTTTGTCAAAACGGAGAGAGTGTAGAAGGTTATCAAAGAAAAATTAACGTATATATTTCCTACCAATCAAAGATTTCAAAGTATTTTTGAAAGAAAGAAATATATGACCACCTTGCTACCAAGTCTTCGAATGAAGGTTCTACTTCTTTTCCTCTTACGAATAAAAAGCTTTTCAAATATTTAGTCCTAAACTAAATACCCTAATTTCTAAGCTTAATTCGTCAAGAAACTTATATTTTTTAAAATATTTCAAGAATTTCAAATCTTTTCGAGTCACTGGCATCAGCATAAAATGAGAGTGGAGAAAGGTATATTAGGATAATTGTTTTGCCACGTGGACGACTCCATGTCATTCTATTATGTTCTTTGTCACTGAATAAAAATATCTACAATATATAGGTTTTTCTTTATGTTTTGTTTTGCCAAACCGAATTTACAAGACTTACCTCACACACACTAAACCATTCCAGATAATTATAAAAGATGATGTATATATAGTAAAGATGACACCCATAACTGCGAGATTAATTGAGTGTGTGATACAGAATTTGGGATGACAAAACAAAATGAAAAGAAAAACCTTTATATGGAAATCTTCAGTGCCTCTGATACCTTCCACAAATATATTTTGTGAAGGACAGTAGTTGTGTCACCCCATTTTCATCAAATACTATTATATGTAGCGACTGAACATGGTGGATATTGATCATGCTATATATATATATACAAAATGTCCTCACTGTCTTTCCATTTCTTGTACTATATTTTCATTCCTTAACCAGTATGTACTAGACTTTATGTCTAATAATTCCTGAATGGGTTTTATCCAGCCACACACCATTAATTATGTCAGCACGAGACCTAATTTGCTTTCAAATGATACTTTTATGGACAAAATTGTTCAAAGAGCATATAAGAATTTTCTTATTTCTTATGTTTTATTGCCGTGTCTCTCTTTTAAAAGTCCCACGAAGAGTTTTCCCATTTAAAATCTATATACTTACCCCTTCTTGTCCGCTTTAATTCTACCCATTGAAGAATGTTTCATTGCTGATCAGGTGTGATGTTTCGTAGAATTTAATCAAGTTAGTTGACTTAATTAATGCCGCTTGCTTATCCATTTTTGATTAACATGACCACTGTTGTCGATATGTGCTTTTAGAAAGTAGATGTTTCGTTCTATATTTCACCTGCTGCTACTTGCGGCAAAAACAAACGTTAAGGCTTTCATATATCTAACTACGCGAAAGTGAACTTTGTTTAGTCTGAGTCCATGTCAAAGGCCATATCGCGAAAGGCTACCCAGTTTTGACCACTGGGAATGTGTTCTATATATAAACTCCTCAGAGGAGAGTTGTTATTAATTTATTATAAAGAAAAACACGAATTAATTGTGCAATTTCATTTGGTTTTCAATTCGTATTCTGTATTCTGATTGGCTAAGCTTTTTATGTGTTTATTCCGCCACTCAGTGTTTTTTGTTTATTAAGATGTCTCCGCAGACTGACTAGTTTCAAAAGTCGATTTAGAGAAGATAAAAGAATCATTTTGCTGTGGGTTTTATTTATAAACCGACCAAGCAACCATACAACTACAGCTGTTAAAAATTATTATTCGTTTTGGTTTAGTATTTATCCGTATTTTTTCAGAGTTTAGCAGATCTAGGAGATCTATTGTAGGAGTTACCTTTGATGAGAATCTGCAATGACACTGCCAAGGGCCTAGCCATTTTAAATAGCCGAAGATTGACTGGTTTCAAGATTTGATTTGATTTTAGCTCCCGTTTTTTAATAATCCGACAAAGCAAACATACAACTATAGCTGTTAAAAGTTTTGGACCTTTTGGTTCAATAATTATTTATATTTTTAAAGAACTCTTCATATTTTTACAGAACTCTGGCAGTCGTTGTAGGCCACTGCATTTGTTATCATTTTATTCTTCGAAAATGACATTTATAACTGTAGTTCTCTTTAAGTATATAGCTTTATCACTATGTAATAGAGAGTTAAAATAACATTGTTCATAAATTTTGTAGTGTGTTTTGGAAGTTAAATACTGCCACAAAACTCAATTTCCAGAGATTCCCATCTACCCTAGCCTCCTGTTGTTGAAATAGTTTGTTCTTCTGCTAAATAACTAAACCTAACCAATTCATGATTCTACAGTATATAGTGTTTTCCCACGCGCCAACTACTGTATTGATGATAGCGAATTCATTCGCGTGTTTGTTGTCATTTTAAAAACGTGCCGAAATGATGCTTAATTCTACTATTATTTCTGGTATGCGCCAACCTCGTCCCAAGGGCTTCTTTCCCTTTTTGATATCGGAAGGTGAGAAAAAGAGATTTAAACCACTCAGGTCCAACGAAATTTGCAGCCTCTTAAAAACTTCAAAATATGCTAACGTGACTGTTTTTTTACGGTTTATAATCCAAAACACGTGCTTAGCTCCTCGTCTTTGATCAACTTGCTGTAAAATAACAGGCGTGTAAGAAAATTCTGCACAAGAATATATTCTGAGCCACCTGGTATTTGTTTTGATAAGTGGTTGACTAGATATTGTCATATGACTCGATGACAAATAACAAACTTTTGAGAAATTGGTAGCAGCAAGGCAAATAATTTATTTTCTGCTAGCCATCTTTAATTTGGAAATTTCCCACTGTGTTTGTGTTTGTCCAAAACTGAAATGTGATACTGAGGCACAATCGAAAACGGACACTTTCTAGTAGACCTATAGTCATAGGGACATGCTTAGAGCAGCAGATGATTAGCTGTCTGCAGCTTCTTGTTAATACTAATCTATGCATGTGTTAAGATTTTACACTTTTTGAAGTATTACATACTTATAACATATTAATCATTGAGTTCAAATATTGCATTGAGAAACCCTAATCTTTCATACCCTTTTAATTACTTTAATAGCTACTTCTATTAAGTCACTTTTACGTAAATAAGTAATTCCCCAATAAATGATTGAAATTAGTCATTTGAACAAAACATGAAGCCGTTGAGAAATTTCGGAAATGTGTTAATTATCTGAGGTAGTGACAACGACTGAACAGTAAAGCTATAGTACCCCTCTCTGTATATTGAGAGTTATTATAACAGTCTCCAATGGCAGTCTCTTATAATACAGTGGATCCTTAGTGTAGTGGTTAACACTATCGCCTTTGATGTGAACGATCAGGCTTCGATTTCCGGCTGGAGCAAATATTTATATCTTGTATATAGGTTAACTGATGAGACGTTGGCCAACGTCTCCATGTGCAGGAACCTACTGTCATCGCGAGGCAGCGCCTACTATATGTTATATGTTGTGCTCGCCACTAGTCTGACAATATACATTAATTGTCCTCGTCAGCTAGTGGTGCAGTGATGTGTATGTGAGTGTCTGTAAGGTGTTAATACCTATCTTGAACATAATACAGATAATAATACAGATATCTAAATGTCAATAATGGTGCTAAATTGCGAGGCAATGTTTAACATCTCGCAATGTGTACAATGTTTTCTGTAGTTATTAATTAGTTATTAATTAGTCTACAAACTGTTCTCATTTCAGTGTCACTCCCTGATCACCGACCTCAAAATAAAGCAAGTATCGCAACTATTCGCGAGGCTATATCACAATCTTCAAATGGTATAAAAAAGCCTTATGACGATATAAATCAAGTGGTCCAGTATCACAATGGTAGTCGATATTTACACATAATGCAGCACCATGAAGGAATTACAAGGGCAATGATAAGTTATATGCAAGCCAGTAAACTTGCTTTGTTAATGAAAAGGCGTGTAGTTTTGCCGTTTGTTAAGGATTCGTTTTTTTGTGGAGTTCCAAACGATTTAAAATGTAAACCAATAGAATATTATTTTAATCTTAGTTCCTTTAAGGACTTGTTTAAAAAACATAACTTAAGTGAAGTATGCCACTGGGATGAATTTCTTGATGCTTGTTCAATAACTGCTAAAGAAGACATAACCTTGATTTACTTCATGAATGAAGTCAGTGCCAAATCCACATTTACTGTTGCAGAAGAGGCACAGATAAGGCGCGGAATGAAAAGTAACGGTGGTTGGTGTAAGTGTATGTCTCTTAAGGCACAAATACGAACCTCAGGTAAAATGAAAGACTTCTCAATTAGCAATATAATCTGTGTTGATCCAGATAGATTTACTAAAGCAGTTCAGCTAGAGGAACTTACCAAAAGTGCTAAATGCGTAACAGTATATCATTGGCATGGCTATGGAGATTCCCCACCCCGCATCTGTATGGATGGCAACTATCTTAAGATGATAACTGAAAATTATCTAGGTAACTTAATACTGAGTGACCTAGTAATGAAAGAAGTTCAAAAGTTTCTGAAGAATACATTTAATAATGAGCCATATATTGCTTGTCATATGCGAATTGGAAAAGTATTATTTTATCAATCCATTGACACATTTTTGAAATGCTTAAATTTACTTTCTACCGCAATCAAAGCGTCAATGAAAAATAATAATATTAAACAGTTTATTGTAGCAACCGATATGGGATCGGACAATTTTCATAATGTAGTCCAGGCAAGGGGCGTGGAAAACCCTGAGAAATACGTTCACAACCTCCTAAAGTTGCTGGGTGGGATAACGTATGATGTCAAAAAATGTCATGGGATAATGTGCGGTGATCGTGGATTTACCGCGTTAACGGAAATGGAAATTGTATCTCGTTCTAAGCATCTGTTTACTATAGGTTTTGGTACATTTCAAGGTTGGGTAAAAGGTAGATACATACAAGATAAAGGAAACAAACATGAATCATTTAATATCACGTCATTTTGCGGTCGGAAGTAAATCTAACACCATCTATGCTAGCAGTATATATGTTATACCTTTTAGAATATTAATTATCATTTTGATGAACTTACTCGTTAGATATCGGTTAATTCTTTTTTATATTTAACGCAATAAACAGTTGTTCTTCTTAATTTCGTGTGATAAATATGTTGTATTATTACAATTGTTTCGCCGATTTGTTACAATTCAATTACCACACTTTACTAATTTCTACCACTAGTAACACAATCAGTTAAACTACAACTCCAGACATAATTTGTAGCAAGACAGGTCTCTTCTAAATCAATTCAAGCTTTTACTTTACTTTAATATACCTTTTACTCAAAGGTCGGTTAAAAAACCCATAGGTAGTAAATATATATATAATTTTCGAATATAACTTTAAGACATATTTGGATCCAACTTGTATGAAAATAGTACAAAAATGCTGTTTTATTTTAATACGGTTGTCTCTTCACGTAGATATTCACACAGAGTAGCAAAAATGACGTCACAATTTTGTGCGATCCAGAAACGACCGTAGTCTATAAACAGCATATTCATTATGTAAAAGCTTTTTTCGTAGAACATTTTCAACTTTTCAGTATTATTTGACTTTAGTAAGATAGAATGATGTTTAAAAAATATTCCAAGTCTCCGTTCTCATTTAAAGCCACGTTGCAATTATGTACTTGTAAGCAGAAACGGTAACCAGTTAACAAGATTGAGTGATATATTGGGACAAATTGTTTTCCAAGCTATAAGTAAATACATCAGGCCTACTACATCTCGACAAAGATTGAAACTGAAAGTGTTACAACGTTAAATATTAATGACCAACGTATTATAACAAACGACTAAAGGATACATCAGTTGTTGCAAAAGTACTCTATTACATCTGACGAGGTTTTATTAGACATGGATGGTATAAATCTAACGTATGCTTTTATATCCATTGCTGTCACTTTCTGAGTCGTTGCTAATCGAAATCCTTTCCAAAATTAATTTCAATCGTTTTGGACAACGCTTTTTTCTTCAGAAGATTAGCATAATACAAATAAGTTTGCTTTTGCTATTACATTTACCATCACAATCATATTCATTGTTGCTCTCAGCACCCGTTGTTTTAATTTGCTCATTTTTGTTAGTTTCATGTGTTTCTTCTTTTTTCTGTCACCATTGTCGCTATTTTCCAATTCGTCGAACACTGCTCGGGATTTGTCTTTCCAATCAGGATATATTATTGTAAATCTTTCTAACGGGAAGTAACCAGAAATCGTATACACTGTCTTTTTTTTTTTTTTTCTATTTCAAAACCAAAATACACTGTCTTCCGTCTCTCGAATACGTATGCAAGTTACACATTTCCGTTTCAGGAAGATTTTTACCATTCTCTGACCTCTAGTTTGTAAACACTTTGAAGATATTCATCACTACTGATGTCATTATCGCAATCAAAAAGGTAATGATCAAAATATATTAAACGGTTGTTGGACAAGGCCGTGTCCAATATGGGAAATGTTGGACTTCGGTAAAAATATTGGAGGAGGCCTCAGCCGCGTCCAAATAAGTGTTTTATTATATCCAATATAGATCCTTCTATTAACGAATTAAACATATGTAATCGGACTTTTATGACTTCTCTATCGTTCATTCGAACGTGCATGCCTTTGTGTCGATTCCACAGAAAAACCGTCGCTACACAGATCTCGCGGTGTTAAACGGAGCAGGAAAGAATCAGTTGTAAAAGATTTATATAATATTGTACTTCTTTAAACAAAACGTTTGTTCATTTTGATTTTCTTCTATTTTTCTTTGTTTTGACTACGCATGACGTTAAAGAGATTCGAACGCATTATTTACCGTATGACGTTGTTAAACATTTAAAAAATCATTCGAAGGCTGCGCCACAAACCAAATATCAGAAATAATTGGTTTTCTGTGTCGTTCTGCGCGTTGAATATCACTAATATTGTGTTATTGATTAACCAATCAGCTTCGTGGATTATTACTCAGCGTATAATACTACATTATAGTAGAATCCATATATCTTGTCAGCCGCTAAGATTGTCCTGTCTACAGCTTCTTGAAGCAAGAGATTATTTTCAATTGCATTCTAATTACCGATTGAGTTTGAAATGTGGGAATATGATTGCTAATTGGAGTCATGTAAAAGTGTTGTGAAATCAAAATCAAAATGATTATAAACTATTTCAGTAAATGGTATAGCGCTGAAATTTGGGATTCATTCTGATTGTAACGCCTCGTAGTGAAAATTGTCCATGCAATGTTTCATCATCCAAGCTAAAAACAAGTGATATACTGATTATTTTATACGTACTAGCAACGGCATGATCGATAGTACAATTAACAGTTAAATTACGTATTATAGGTAAATACGTCAAATATGGCACAACTAGAAGCGGTAAAAAAGTAATTTATCCATAAACTTCACTTGTGGCTTCTGTGTCCTTTTTGACAAATTTTTCTGATTCAAACACGGAAGGTCGGCGTAGAACAGCTTCTCTATCGACGTTATCTCCTAAAATTAAGTATATATTTGTACTGATAAAGAAACCAGAGTTGTTAACAAATTTAATGCACTTTTATGTTTCTGTGGGATCATTATAATGCCACCTAACGGTATAAAATATAACTGCTAATAATATAATAGGCATTGAGTATTTATAAGACGTGCCGACGTGTTAATGTAGCAGAATATGAAAGAAATTGAAGATTATTAAAATATAACTTATTAAAGTCATTTTACTTCTTAAACTTTGGTTGGAAGCGCTGAATTATATTTTGTTGCTGTTTTGGTGTTTAAATTATTGGCAGTTTTAATGTTTTGGCGTTTATTTTGGATAATTGGTTTTTCTATAAAATCTATAAACAACTCACATCGCTCTTATAACCGTGCTAATAGAAACCGTCCATCGTCATG
>JANTOQ010351686.1:0-12356 GCA_027564595.1 Bythotiara depressa
CCCACCCCCCCCCCCCCCCCCTCTCCCCCATCTTTAATTATGAAATACCAAGCAAGATAGCAATGGATAAAATCTTTACAAGTGTTTTTCCAATAATAGCTTCCTGCCACAACAGTATTTTCCATTGCACTCATACAATCAGTAAACAATTATTCAACTTCCAGTTTTATTATTATACAGCAATGACACATTCCTCTCCTTCGCAGAGAAGTTGGTTATGAATGCTAGGTGTCTTTTTGTATTGTGTATTATATTGTTTTATAGGTGTATATATTGAAAATCTAACTGAATATGTGGTTCACTCACCAAAAGAGGTTCTTAATTTATTAAAAGTGGGTAAAAGAAGACTAGTATTCGCAGAAACTAACATGAATAGGGTGTCCAGCAGGTCAGTAACTGCTTTATGTGTATATCATATTGACTTTTATGTGCTATATCAAAATCATTAGAAATTGATAGCTTACTGTATGTGTCTGTTAAACATAGTATTTATATACTTATGCAATATTGTGCTCTTCTAAGAGGTCACATGCAACTGATCCATTTCAGTACTGTGAGAGAATGGTTTGTGAGGTATACTGCTGCATGATCTTCAGTGATATTTTTTTCTTTGTTCCTGAAAAAGAGCACTGAATTACTATACTGTGAAGGGTGTGGACTACTATGGAGGAGAGTCTTATAACTACCATATATGCCTGTGTATATGTCGACCCCTGAACCATATTTATTTAATTGCAAAAAATACATGGGGTACAAGTTCACAAACATTTTACACATAACTTTGGACATGTTTATATGAAAGATCTTTAGAATTTTCAAGACATCAACCGGCACTCAATTTTATATAAGAGCATTACGCGATATAAAACATGCAGCAAACATTAATATAATATAGCAACATGCTATACTTTTGTTATTCAGTAATAAACATAATTAAATGTTTACTGAAAGTGTGTGTATAAAAAACAACAGGCATTAACTATCCTTAACAGGTAATTTAATTTATTAAATTTACTTTTAAAGTTTGTATTCATTTATATGAATGAACGTTACACATCTGCTTATATATTTCTTTTTTACTAAACATACCCCCGTTTGTAGAAGTATGAGATAGTTTAAAAGTTGCTTGTGCAATTTTCTTTTTTTAATGTCCCTTGAGTCTAGCAATTTGAAACAGTTTTATGTTTCAGGAAATAGAGAAGCATAATATACACTATAATAAGTGTTCTATTATTATCATCATAAGTTAATATTCTTCTGCCTATAGTACTGTACTTTTAAAACTATAACAAAACCTTTAATTTAATAACGATATAATTTTATTTTTAAAAGCACACAGGAGGAGTCTAAAAACATGATAAAGGATCAAGTTTAAACTACCAATTTGATAAATAAGTGTCCTGAACTTAATTTTCAACTCATCTCCTTCGTATATCTACATGCTAAAAGTGCCGTGAACTTAATTTTCAACTCATAATCACTGCTGCAGACTTGCTATTTGTTTGTGAAAATATGTCGGCTCAACCTCATCCCCAGGGCTTCTTTCTCTATTTGATATTGGGAAGGTGATATCGCTAGCTATTTTGTTAAATTGTATAATTGGCAAGCATAAAAACTTAGCAGGGAGCCAACTTCGGTTAAAATAACTTATGGCTACTGTGTATGTTGGTTTGCGGAAGGACTTTTGCGGAAAGACAAGTTTTTAGCATAATAAAGTTATGTTGTTAAAAAAGTAGTCGACTTATACATGGTCTTAAAATCAACTTTTGTGCTCTGTACTTTGGGGTCGACTTATACACATTATCGACTTATACACGGCATTACAGTATGCAACATGTTTCACAAATACCATCTTTCTTTATATAATTAGATTTTGTTTTTGTTGTTTAGATCACATGCAATTTGTATGTTAAAGATTTTAAAAGAAAGGATTGTAACTGATAGTACTACTAGTGAAATCCGCTCTCCAGTATTCTGTATGAAAACTCCAGATATTGACGATGAGGATGCTTATTATGAGAGTCATGATCAACTAGGAGACAACCTTGTGAGTTTAATTTTTTTCTTCTCAAAAAGTCTAAAAACAGCCGAGAATACATGGCTGTTAAGGAAAACAGCCATGGTTGCTAAGGAGAATATAACATTTTCTTTTTTATTTGTTACTTATTATGCGATCTGACATGTAAGCAAGTATTTTAAACCAACATAGATGTTTTTCATGAACAAAACAAATTGAAAACAGTGATGGTGGTTCATCTTTTATTAATAAAAAAAATTTAGTTACCCTGATCATGGTTTGTCAGTAAAACTGTGCTTAATAGGATGATAAATGAAGTAGATTGTTAATAATTTGACAAGGTAAACATACTATTAGTTTTCATATTACCACCTGTCAATGCTTAATTGTGAGATTCTGGGAAGTAAAAATTTAGTGGAAAAATATTTCTGATATGCAGAATGTATTTTCTTATTTTAATTCCAATGTTATCATTTGATTATAATTAAAAGATCCAAAAAAAATAAATGACGAAAGCCAAGATTTAGAGAGATATTGTTAAACGAATGAATAAATAAATAAAATTAATCTTTGGAATGTTTATTTATTTCCTTCTATTCTTCCACTCTATAAAGGCACAGTGTGCAAGTATCTTAAATGTAAACACCTCTCTGCAAGAGAATGGAGTACATTATAATCCTCATAAATTAATTAGCAACAGACCGTAACTTATAGGCTTATAACCAGAAGACTATAAACATAACCATATAAGGTTAATTATTATAATTTACTTATAACATGTCACTTCTTTGTAAACTGACTGTATCAAACCTGTAAGCTGTTTCTACATGCACTGTACAAAATTGTTGTTTTTGTGTTTTTAACTTTTGTTTATGGGAACCAAAACTAATAGAAGGAGAATTCTAAAAATTCGATAAAGCAGGGCACAAAATAATGGCCAGTCAAAATAATCCAATGTCCAGAGAAACATATCAGGACATTCTGTCCTTATTTAAGCTTTAATATTCTTTGAAAAAAGAATACATATTTTTTTCCTCTGCAACTTTGCTTTACTCCTAGTAGTAAAGATATTATTCTTTAAGATAGCAATTCTTGAGTGTGTTCAATCAAAATAAATTGACAAATGGAACTTTTAGAACATTATAAAGAGTATTTGTACATGTTTATTCTTAGAAATAAATAGGTTGTCTAGGCACTGAACTATTCGTCCTGTGAACCAGAAGTTAATGATAAAGGGAAAGCCAGTGAAACAAAGCAACTTTTCCAGGTCAAATTTATTTTTAAAGCTAGTAAATATGTGGGTCGTTAACTATTATTAACTAATAATTAATATTGTTTTTTTTTAAGCTAGAAAATTGAAGTAGTGGTTGAAAAAGTCACTCGTGACAGTTTTTAAGGTGGAAAATCATAGTAACTGTGGTAAAAAGTCACTCATGACATCTACTTACTTATTAATGACCATAAAAGGTCACTTCCAATAGCTTTATTAAGCTAGAAAATTGTAGTAGTAGTAAAAAGACACACATTTACAGCTATTTTAAGCTAGAAAATAAGTGTAGCTATAAAATCTCACTCGCGACAGCTTTTCTAGGCTCGGATAGTAGCAGGAGTGAAATCTCACTCACAATAGCATTTTATACCTTAGCTTTTAATTAGGGTGTGTAATAAAAGCTACAAATAGTAGATTTTGTGCCTGCACGTGCGATTGCACATCCAAATAAATAAATATTGAATAGCAGAATAAAAAACAAACACAGCATGGAAAACTACAAATAAATAAACAAATACATAAATAAACAATAAACTATGTTTAAATCGTTATTTCGCGCCCTGTAAAATATAATCATTTCTGTCACAAAAAACAGTAAATATAATTGTGTATGTATAATAATCTTTCTCTTCAATATAGAATTCCAGTTACCAATCACTTATTGATGACGACGTAAGTTCTGTTTCTTAATAAGGCTGCATTCTTGTTATACCAAACAGTATTACAGTATTCTACCTTCTCAGATAGTGTATAGTGAATTCAACATTATTAAGGTTTATTTGTAGAAATGCTTCATCTCTGTTTACTTCTTATGCTGTGTAGATGATTAGATGATACTATTTTGGAATTGTAAGGGTGAAACAGTTAAAAGAATGTTTAGTCGAGCAAAGAGAGACATAAATTAAATTAATTCCCTTGAAAAAATAAGAGTTTCTTCTATCTGAAACCTTAGCAGGGGTTTAAAAGTGATTTAAATGGTGACTTCATAGTCTATTTAAGTAATGTTTCAAAACGTAAAAATATGTCCTTTAGAATGAATCATTTTGACAATAACATCTAATATTTAAGCCTCCCCTTATTTCTGCTAGCTCACCTTGCATTTAAAAAGTCACGAACCCTGAGATTAATATTAATACCGTTTTAGGTGGATGAAGACGTGTTAAGCAATCTGGCTGATTTGGAAGATGGTGTTACATCTGTCAGAGGAAAAATATACATGTAAGTATCTTGCACCCTCCTTCACAGTTTGTTAAATGGCCTCTGCAGAGGTAAGTGAGTGAGGTGTAAGGTGCAAGAAAAATAAAATTTAAGATTTATATTGATCATCACATTGGTTATTCTCTGCCACTCCAGTTTTAGAATAAATTTAGCTACAACAGTGATGAAATATTTTAGACTACTTGTAGCTTAATCCAGTTGAAAGAGATTAACAATTATTTCTTTTAGTCCTGTTACACCTCTTATAAGTTGATGTTATTGTAACATTATCCAATGTTCTTCTTTGTCTCAATTAATCTATGCGACCTTTCTTTCCTGTAGTTGTCCTATAAAAATTCAACTTATATATCATTCCATTTGGGTAATAAATGCATCTGGTTAGCATTATCTTTAATGAATACTATCATAATTACGTTATTCAGAAATTTCTCACGTATCACCTTTCACTAGATATTAGTATATATAAAATTGTCAAATCAGAGCATCTTATCTTCATAAACACCTACTGATTTAATCTTTACTAACATTTTTTTCTGTTGTTAAAGAAGTGTTCAACACTTAGTGCATATTCCGATGATAGTGTATGTATTACTAACACATTAGTTAATATATAGCAAAAATCTATGAGCATTATATAAAAAGACATTAAAAAAGACAACTTCTTTTAAAATCAAATTCTCTTTAAGACTCTTTTTATCAACATTGATTACATTCTCGTATCTTAAGGAAATCATAAGTTATTTGTTCAGTGTGTAAACACGTGTTCTTTGTATGTGTGACCTTAGTTCCTTACCCACCTTTTATTTATTCTTGTTCAACTAAATGGTCTCCCCTTTTATAAGGTGTTGCAAATATTTTTATGATGAAAGAAACAGTGTGTGTTTTGTGGTAGGTTTAACTTGTTTTCAATGATTTTTCTATAAAGATGTGATTTAGCTGAACTTGTTTTCAATTATTTTTCTATAAAGATGTGATTTAGCTGGCAGTGAAAGGATTAAGAAAACAAAAGCTTCAGGAGAAAGATTACAAGAAGCACAACATATCAATTCATCTCTTCTTGAGCTTGGGTTTGTATTTATTGATTGATTTCTATTAAATGTTTTCGCTGTTGATGAATTGGTAAAACTGTACTGGTCAAAATCACACCAATGTTTTCATTACTCTATCCTGGATGATGTATGTTTGATACTATAAATTGGATGGCATTTGTGTATACTGATTATGTATATACAAGACTTTAAATAACTGCCGTTTAACATCGTAGAGGAGAGTGTTATGAATAAGTTAATATCCATCATTAAAATGTCTCTCCTCCACGGAAATATTATTTCAGGGTTGATATAATAGATGAATAATATAAACGTGCCGGTGAATTAGAAGTATAAGTAACTCTTTCCACGTCTTTATTTTTAGAAATGTTATTCAAGCCTTGGCTGAGGGTAACAACAGATCACATGTTCCTTTCAGAAATTCTACTCTCACAAGACTTTTGCAAGAAGGTCTGTCAGGAAACTGTAAAACCAGGCTTGTGGTAAGTGATGTTTGTAGTAAATAAATTCAGGATCATTGTAAGTAGGTACTACTTACTATATTTTAACAGTTCATTAATACAAGGATCCAATTAACTTCCTGCTGGCTTCTAATGGCCAATCGAATCTTTGTGCTAAGTAAGCTTGTCATTAATTCTAATAAAATCTAAGGTGTTATGACTCTTTCCAGTACAAACTAAGATTTTAAGATTTTCTTGAAATATTTTGAACGTACTTGAGCCTATATATTTTGTAGTTATTTTCTATGAATAGATCATCCATTTGTATGAGTAATCTGCTTTCATTTTCATTGTTATGTCCATCCTGACAAAGATTTTGTTTTTTCTCAAGGTGTGTGTGGCACCCACAATAAAAGATGTCCACGAAACCAAGTGTAGTTTAAATTTCGGTTCACGGGCAATGAAAATCCAAGTGACGGCACATGTTAATTATGAAGTGGATTACAAAAAACTTGCTGAAGCTTTGGCTGCGAAACTTGAGTCTCTTGGTAAGTTGATGAATACCTACTTCAATGTTATGGCTCACAATATTAAGTTTTAATTGGAATAAAAAGTAGTAAAGAAGTATGTATAGAAGCAAAGTGGATACTTTCTTTTACAGGTTTCTTGTTTTACAAGGAAGCATTATCTGTGTTTTGGAAAACTGTACGTTATTTACTTATTTCACAGAACAAGACTGGAATGTGCAGAAAAGTGATTATGAGAAATTTATTGGGCTGCTTCAATCTGAGCTTGGAAACAGACGGCTGACATCTCCCATGGTATGTTTTTATTTTTGAAATATTAATGCACGTACCCACCCTTTGAAAAGTATAGAAGAAACAGCTTCCTGTCCTGAGAAATTTTCATGAGTGGAACGTACATTGTTTTTAAGCATACATTATGAAATATTTTTGAATATATTAATTTTGTTCTGTGACAATGTGTACACATTTATGATGTCAATAATTATTTTATACCTCAAAAGTATAGTACACCACAAATCATCTAATAAACTTGGCTTCTTCGCTTAAGAGCCTCCCTGAAAGATACAATGTTTTCTAGAAGCTGTCTCCAATAAATGTCTTCTCATTGGGAGGCATTTGTATTACTCCCCTAAAGGAGGGACATTGTTACTTTAAACACCGACAAAAAAAACCTCTCCTGTGAATATCCAAGTTTAATAATTAAAATAGTCCTTACCAGTCCACTCTTCAAAAAACCGATTGTTTGGTAGTAGGACATTTGACATTTTGTACACTCTCATTCAATCCTAACATTTTTGTAGTCATTCTCCACCGTAAAAAGCACTCCGAAACAAGTCCAGTCATTATTGATAGTGGAACTGATGACGTTGCAGTTATTTTACAACTTACAAGGAAAAATCCGGGAAGGAAAAGTGGATGAGAGTGTTTCCTCGCAGATGATGTTGTTTACGCCAGGCAATCAAGACATGCTTCTGCAAAGTATGGAAGGTTTATTAGAGGTATGTAACTCGTAACGCTTTAATTTTGTTGTTTAGATGTAGGCTGTTGTTCAAAACAGTTTTAAATGTTGAAATCAAAGTATTGTGTTCTAATTTGCATAGAATATCATTTTTTGTTGTTGAAAATCGATTAATTTGCTGAGGGCTGTTCATAACAGTTTTTAAAATTTTAATTTTAATAAAGTTTTAATTTTTATAGCAGTTTGAAAAATATTTGTTGTCTTCTAGTCCTTTTAGCCTCTGCGAAGGAGAGTGGGTGTAGGCTGTACATAATAGACAATTAAAAGACGTAGTGTAAACGGTTCTTTGTATTAGTCCATTGACTCCTGTTTCCATTTGGTGCAATTACTCTATATGTAGAGAACTTAACATGTTTTCTGTTTTAATGTTTCGTGTTTTTATATCTTAGTTACTTGGAGATTACATGCGTGACCGTGTTCCTTTCCGTTCAAAAATTTATTCCGATCAATCCAGCAGTAATTCATCTGTAATTACCAGCCCCGACTATATCGAAACAAGTGGATCTACGAATTATGATGTTCCTTCAACACTGGAGCCTGTGGCACAATTTCTTGAGCATGCGCAGATCACATCAGCTAATGCAACAGATGGTACTCGAAAAACCGACATTTTACCTGAACACACTTCTAAGGAGCGACTTAAACGAGTAGTGAATACGTTGATGCAGTTAAAGGATACAGTTAGCAGAAAAGCAGTGAAACATCTAAAAGAAACCTTTGAGAGCACCGTGGCGGAGTGTAAGTTAATTACATTTCTTACTGTAGGAGCTGTACGCATGGGTAGAGATATGTCGTTAGTCTGAAGAGTCAAAGATTGCTCTTGTTTTATACGTTTTTGTAAGGATACTCTTCCTGTGTATTTATACGCGTTGAGATGAAGCAGAGTATGTTGTGGTATCAATAATGTTCAGATATTTAGTAACTTTTTTAGTTTAAACGTTCGTATCACCAGCGTCGGTTTATTCGATCAGGTAAACACGGATCCTATCAATCCTGCTAGTTAGATTAAAAAGTTAGTGAGCCCTCGAAATGTTTGTCAATATCTTTATGGTGATGTGTATCCTCACTCTTAATTAATCCTTCCTCTTAATTTTTAGCTACTGGAGAGAGCCTAATGAAATTGAATGGACTTAGCGATGTGATGAACGTGCTTGAAAGTCAGAAAGGTATGTAGGAAAGAATGTCAATTTAATTTATTTATTTACTGTTTCAGTAATTTCAGAAATGTTTCAGCACATAAGGCTTCAAAAATATTAATTTTCATTAAGTTGTTTTCAAGTGCACTTGTTTCAGTTATCTTCGTACCGTATCGTTAACACCTTTATAATCTTTATTGTATCTAGATTTGCTCACGAACTTTGAGTCTTTGGATGACGTGCAAGCTCTGGAAGGTAGCTTGTATTACCTGATGATGGATAAAGCTCTGCTTAGTTGTATGGTTCTTTTGAAATCGCAAGCCGGAAATTTATTAGATGACTGGAAAAGTAGTGGTATTGCGTCAGATCAATGTGGCGTAGAAGTAAAACGTGTTTTAGAAGAATTAACAACAGAAAGAAACGCGAGAGATAAACTTCAAGATGAATTGTATTCTGTGAGAGAGGAGCACACGATGTCAGAGGAAAAACTGAAAGATATAGAGCTTGAACTGCGCACTGTTCGCGAATTAAAAGACAGTCTCGAATCGAAGTTGCACGCTATTGAAAACAAAAACGCCATGTTGGAAGAACAAATCGAAAAAGCTAAAAGCGAGAAAGAACATTATGAAGGGCGTCTATTAGATATTGAAAAACGTCGAGTACAACTTGAATCCAACTTAAAAAACAGCGATAATAATAACGCTAGAAAAGAAAGAATCATAGTAGACCTCAAAAATGAAAAGGTTGCGCTTGACAGCCTTGTATCAACTTTAAAAGAAGAACTATCAATTCTGGAGAAGGAGAAAGTTCGAGAAGGTGACGAAAGGAGGCAAATTGAGGAAGAACTTGAAGATGTGCGTGATCGGAATATTATTTTAGAAACTGAATGGTCTTGCTGTCGTGAAGAGAATGGACTGCTTGAAACAGAACTATCAGGTATTTGTTATATTTCTATCGGGTTTCCTGTAAATTCTCTCGCATGGGTTTATATCATTCTGAAAAGAACATAAATAATAATAATAACTTTTTGGAGTGCGATTCTTCTATTTTGCTTTAATTTAATATATTGTGTCTGATACTTTATACCTTAAACCGGATTTCCACCTATTTAAATATTCCCAAGGACGGAAAGTTTCCCAAGTTTGTTATTTCTGTGGGAAGTGGAAAACCGGTTTTACTGAATCGTAACGATTTGTAAAGTCTCAGGACAAATATCAATTAAGTGAGGTAAAAAGTATAATCGACGTAAATTGTGTATGTATAATCACGTGATGTGTGACTATTACTTCCCAGTCTCTATTGGAAACGTTGTTTGTGTACAGAAAAAATACTCGTCGTTGATTTCTAATTGTTAAAAATGCGTTTTAATGACATTCTGTATTATTGTTACGAACGTTTTTGATTGGACATTGAGAATATTTATCAAATAATTCACATTCATTCCTTGGGTAGGTTCACTTCTCTTATATCATGGCCGAAAAGTATACAAACACTGCTAATAATTAATTATTTTTATCATTGTTAGCGTTGGAAGAGGATAAAGCTATCTTGGAAGACGAGCTAATAAAATACCGCGATGATGTCAGAATGTTGGAGGAAGCTGTTTCCGTGTTAGAAGCACAGGCAACGGACTACAAGCAAGATATATTAGGGTTAAAAACCAAAGAAGACAGGTTAATAACCAGTGTTAGAGCGGAAAAAGAGAAATTTAATAAAGAAATCAATTCGTTGCGTCAAGAAATGTCTACTTTGCGAGTTGAAAGACGGCGTTTTCAACGTGACATATCTGTATCAAGGGCAGACAAATCCAACACAGAAAGAGCTTACAACGCATTAAAAGTCCAGAAAGATTCGCTGCAAGGCGACGTTTCTTCATATAGACAAGAAGAAAAACGGCTCCAGCGGGAAATAGCATCTTTAAAAGGTGACCGTGCAAAATTAGAACGGGAAGTTAATAACTTAAGAACAGAAAATGGGAAATTAAAACAAGAGATAACTCTTGCTGATAAATTAAAAACGGACTTAAAATTATTACAAAAGAACGAAGAGAAAATAACTGCCATGTTTAGTTGTGAGAAAGATAAATTATATGATCAGTTAGTTTCTTTTAAAGAAAAGTTTGCACGAATGGAGCAGGACTTTTCGAAAGTGTGCATAGAGAAAGAGAAGCTAATAAAACAATTAAAGCGTTACGAACATACGATTAACAGTGAAGCAAATACGATGCGTCGTACCCAAAGTCAACCGTCAAATGCACCAAAACCAGCGACACCTGAAAAAGGCAAGATGAAAGCATCGACTTCGGTTCAAGGGGCATTAGTTCGACGTAGTGTTCATTCAGGGGAAGTATCTGAAGTTGAAGGCAAAGTGTTAGACCTTCAAAGGAGGTTGGCATTCTTTATGGCGGAGAAAGAGGATATACAGAAAGAACTAATTACTTCTCGAGAGAGAAACACAAAATTAACAGTAGAACTAAAATCACTTGAAGATGATACTTCAAAAATACAAACCCTACTTTCTACATTAGCCGACGAGAAGGAATCTCTGGAATCTAGGCTAAATAAAACGGCTCAATCAAAAGCTGTACTTATAGGTGAACGCGATGAATTAAAAGAAGCAGTGAAGACAGCTCGAGAGATTTCTACACGCCTTCAAAACCAATTGGATGAAGTAACAGAGCAAAACAGAGTTCTAGAAGTGGATCAAATGACTATAAGAGCTAGTGTGGGTGCATTGCAGAACGAGACAGTCGTCTTGGCAACGGAGAATAAACATATAAAACTGGAGTTTGAGAGCGTTGATAAGGAATTAAAAGTTACCAGATCTATTGTTCAAAACATGAACGAGAAATTGTTAGTATTAAAAACGAAAGTAAAAGAAGCTAGTGAAAACGAGAATAGCCTCAAACAAAAGGTAAGTCGAGAAGAACGTCAAAATTGTGGGTTTTTCTGTATTTTGTGTTTTGTAAACTGGTTTCCTGGTTTTTACTGGTATATAACCGTCATTTGAAGGAACATGAATCCATGTTACACGTTATCTGGTGTTCAATTGCGTACCACATCTGTATAATCTTCAGATGTTAGCCATCGGGGAATATTCTAGCATGAAAGGGCATGGGTGCTATTTGCCTGAAAAAGTGCACTTTCGGCCTTTAAAAATCTTTAATAGCACTCTTTTCACATAACATTTTTCATTTAGACCCCCGTAATTAAAGTAAGATTATATTTAAACCTGCGATTATCGCACCCCAATATGTGCTAGAATATATCTATCGACGTGTGAAGTAAGAAATGGAATTATTTTTTGAGGGCTGTTGCTTTTCACTATACAGTAAACATCCGATAATTCGAACTCTTATGGGAATGCGAAAATAGTTCGAATTAGCGAATGTTCGAATTATCGAAAGTGGCGAAGAAATTATGGTAAAATGGAAGAAAGACACAATGTATTATGCTAAAGTTGTTTTTTCTGTCAATCATGTTTTACTGAAAAAATCAGTTATTTTAACTTGTTTACAGCGTGGAATCTGCTCCTTGTGGGTGGACAGAAGTAGACAACGTCATAACAGTTTCGTGCACCTTGCTGTCTTCACAGAATAAAAAGTAGCTTTGATTGACCTCTCCAATGTTGCAAATAAATAAATCTAGACAATGATGGGGGGGGGAGGGACTCACAAAACAA
>JANTOQ010351797.1:0-10033 GCA_027564595.1 Bythotiara depressa
GCTCTTTTCGTTCCTGAGATATTCAATGTTAAAGTTGGCACATTTCTAGCATTTTCTGCTCTTAGCAACAATTCTAACTTTTTAGGGAGAATGGCACTAATGTCAGCTATGATATCATGTGAGGTGAAGAAAAACTGCTGACAAAATGTCTTTTTTTATAACTTTGCAACCGCTACATGAAAAGTTATGAAACTTTGAACACTGGTAGATATTATCAAGAGGAATAGTTATTGCAAATGTAAAGTTCGTTCTGACGTCGCAACACTAGTTCCACACCTCCTGAGATTTTTGCTGACAATATCTCTTTGTTTAATAAGTTAAAAACCAAATTGCCGATATTCACCAAAATTTACACAATGATAGAGGAAGTCGGTTACCTTCTAAAGAAAAAACAGTTGATGTGGTAAATTATCGTAGTTACTAGTTCCATGCCTCTTCAAGAAGTCTCATAATTCTTTGACTATCAAAGTACCTGCAAATTTTGATGACCTGAAACTAGTAACTCTGATACTTTAACACACAAATTATTTATTCTTTAGACGGTAGTTGACTTCTCTGTCGTTGCATAAGTTTTGGTGAGTATCGGCCATTTGGTTTATTATAGATTAAACAAAATTATTAAACAAATAGTTATTTATCAGCAAAAATCTGAGGAGGTCTGGCACTAGTATTGTGACATCACAATGAACTTCACATTTGCAATACCGACTCCTGTTGATAACCTCTACCAATGTACAAAGTTTCATAGCTTTTTGTCAAGCGGTTGCAAAGTTATTACAAAATAAATTTTGTCAGCATTTTTTCTTCCCCTCACTTGACATCATAGCTGGAATTAGTGCCATTCTCCCTAAAAAGTTGGTACTTAGAATTGTTGCTAAGAACCAAAAATGCTACGAAATGCCAGCTTTAACATTGAATATCTCAGGAACGGAAAGAGCTTTTTCACAAATTTAAAAAGTGGGGTTCCTCATTTTTGAAGCTCTTTAATCTTGGAAAGTTTCATTTTTGACCGAACTTCCCCTTTAAGAAATTAAATTATTCTGTTAATTACTGAATAACAAAAGTCTCGCAAAAATAAGATCTAAAATTCTAAAAACTTTACAAAAGTTTTGATCTTGTAATTGATATTTCGCTGGTTAGATGTAAACAAATGCATTTTAAACAAACGTTGCGACTTAGATCGTTAATCGTAACATGAAATGTGAGTGTGTGACCATTCTGAGAGAATACTAATATCAAGGATTTAATTTAATCAAGCAAACTAACAAACCTTTAAAGATTGTGCTTGGGAAACTCCAGAAATTGTAGTTGTTATGCGCTCTTTTACGGGTTTGTCTTCTTCGCACCTTACAGCAATTTTATGACCATCTCCTCCCATATGTCTCATTACAGTGTGTTTACTCACATAATTAGTCCCTTCTATAAATCTCAAGAGAGAATCTTTCACCAGGCCCTTACAGTTCGGATGTTGTAATACTGAGTTTTTATTTTTAGCACGCAACTTGCACCAAACAAATTTACATACACACAGCCAGTCTCCTCCATCGTTTTGCAACCAATAAGATTCTCAACATTCCACTTCTTGAAAGTAGCCAACGAAACTTTATTTCCCTTGCTATTTGATGTCATATTAATTAGTACTTATTCATGTGCAGTTGCTTGTTAACCACGAGGAAATAACTTACAAGAAACGTTGTGAAATATAACTTGTTGGTCACGTGACTTCCTCTTTAAAAAAATAATTTGATTAGTTAAAATGGCAGCTGTTTGTTCACGCATGCAAAAAGTGCTACGGAAAAAAAACACAGGAAAAAGAAAGAAACAAAAAACTATAAAATTTTGAATAGGTAGGAATACTTATGTAAAAATTTTTTTTAAAGAGTTTGTAGTAATTAAAATTATGGATACGAGTTTAGAAATCGCGCAGCACTTCTGAAATTACATGCACAATTAATCACGCATCTAAACACTGCATTAATTATACTGGGCGCGTGCTGACGTGCGTTTATTTTTTGCTATTTTTTGTTTATTTATTTATTTTTTGCATTGCTCTGCCTGACATTTATTCTGCCTATTCCCCTTACGCTTGCCATCATTCAATAACAAAATTTTATATATATACACAACCACGGTTAAAGTAGCAGAGTACCCTAATTAGTACCACATTTACTGTATGATCTTTAATTAAATATAATATAAATCCAAAAATCGTTGAAAGGTTTTGTAGACTAAAGGTTAAGCTTTCCAAAAAATATGTGTCATAGTCATAGAGCAACTATGGGTCAACATGGAAATCGCGCCCGACACACCCCCGAAACTTTATTTTTTACTCTTTCTAGAGCTCCAACTCCTTGCCATCTTAATTTTTCCCTGATTTTTCTGCATACATTGAAGCACATTTGTGATGGCAAAAGAATTGTGCCAGCGATTTTTGTTTTCCAACTAGTTTGGTCAGTAATTAATTTTTTGTGTTTTACCTTACTTAGCCAAATCTTTTTATAATGAATTTAACTGTGTAACTTAGCAACGAAAGAGAATAAATAGATTCATGGGCACAGTTTTGTTAATTAAAGTCTTATCTTCAGTTACGTAGATTTTTAAAGGAAACTGATAATTTCTTAAAGAGTTGGAGCTCTTGGAGTAAAACAGGGTAGTTGCCTTGTGAAAAAAATGTTATTTCACCCTGATAGTAATGATAAAAACTTTGCCTTTAAATTATTATTAGTACTGATGTCACAATGCATGAAAAGATAAAAGCTGATTAATTAAATTATATATATGCAACATGTTTTATGCAACGCAAAAAATCTATGACGTTTTGAAGACAGTTTGTAAGAATTAACGTTATTCATAACTTGTTAAAGGCTTGTTAAATTTTGTGTTATTATTTATTTGCTTAGTATGCCCAGAAAAAATGTTTGTTCACAGTGAAACTTTTAAATCATAATTGGTAAGCACATTTTCGTTGAAATAATTTTTTCCCCCATTATGATAGGGTATTCTGCTACCTTAATCATGGAGTTGAGTATAGTTGTGACATTGCACTGGCTCTATTTATTTAAAAAAACATTCAGCAGTGAAGTAAAAATGTCAGATAAGTCAAGCACTGAAGTAGAATCTATATTCCAGGAATCATCCTCTGATAATGAAGAAATTGATATTTTTGACAGCTACACAATAGAGCCAGAATATTCTAGTGGAGAATTGTGGAGTAATTTTAATTCGGGAAGCGAGTCTTCTTCCTGAAGCACTGAAGAATTAGAATATGGCTGATGATGCTTTACTGAGATTTTATACATGCCACATAAACATATTTAGAAACCAGGTATTCATATATTACGTCTTTTTAAGTAGTGTTTGCTCGTGCAATAAGTCAATACATTACCAATGTCTGAAAATACTTCATTTAGACATGTAAGGGAGCAGGGAATCAACGTGACTTTTTAAATGAATTTATTGTCTTGTCTACGCATAAAAGTATAATATATAATAGTTCATTATTTAAAAAATAATTCATTCATCTGATAAAACTTCCAGCTGGCATTGTATATGTCAGTTATATTAAATTTCTCAGAAAAAACAAACAACCTCTTTACATGATGAAAGATCAACTCACTGTTCTGTCTTGATAATGGTATATGTGGAGTGAAGAAAGTATATGTTTTTATTTGGTTAAAATATAAAATAAAGAAGGAGGTGAGAAAGGAAACTCATGTCTGTCTCCTAGTTTTATAGTACAGTAAACAAGCTGCTGAATGAAAAATAAGATTTTGTCACATGTGATCCGTGCATGCTTTTCTCCATTTATTACCTTACAAATTGTGAATATTAATGAAATAATGTTTACATATGATTTTTGTAGTGGCACACAGATGGCTTTTTTGTTACACCAAACGTTAAAAAACTGTATAAATCATCTTTTCTTTCTTGCACCAATTCATAAAAACCTGACTGACTCTAAAATTGATATTTTTGACAGCTAAGCAATAGAGCCAGAATATTCTAATGGAGAATTGTGGAGGAATTTTAATGGCCTAATCAGATTAAACAATTTGTAAACATCTTTGTTTCATGACAGGCTATGAAATTTGGCAGTAACAGTCGTTCCACTACCACGCCATTACCGCAGTCATGGCGTGAACGATATTTCGTTTCTGTGTAAAAGTTTTATATATAATTATATGCATATTCTAATTTTGAAAATTTTAACCTAAAATTGATGAAAACAATGTGCAATACATAACAAAAACAAATTAAAAGTAAAACAAATTGTTATGCAACCTTCCTCTCTTATATTAACTGTATTGAAATATTGATTGCCTAGGATGAGAAAGACGAAGTTGATGATAAAAGGTAAAGCTGATTAAATAAAGTGACTAATTTTCCAGGCTTCATTTCGTTCTTTTTGAGACACCTTTCTTCTAAAGTTATATTTTTTTATTTCTTTTTGTGAAACAATACTTTTCAAGGTGTGCCATGGACACCTTTCTAAGGTTGTTTAGCTTCATTTCTAATCATGAAATGTTCTGTGGACACTTTTTAAAGGTTGTCTAGCTTGATTTCTAGTCATGGAAATGTGCCATGGATACTTTTAAAAGCTTCATTTCTAATTGTGAAAATGTGCAGTGGACTTTTAAAAGGTTGTTTAACTTAATTTCTTGCTTCATGTGTAATTGTAAAAATATCCTAGAACACTTTTTCTAAGACAGTTTGACTTATTTCTTGCAGTGAAAATATAATGGAATAAATTTTCTACTATAGACACTTGTTCATTTCTGACTTACAGTAGAATTTATGTTTGTTTTGAAGTAATAAATGTTTCCTAAACTAATAGAAAATATTTATTAGTGCTCAGTCTTCTTCAGTTTTAGTGGAGACAATAAAATGACGAGCAGTGTGAGGCAATATTGCCTAACTTTGTAAGCAAATATCTACAGAACGGAAACTCTTTTGTTGCATTTAACTTTCTAAAATTTGTGCATTGTAATGGACAAATTTAGACTGAATTACGTATTTTGAACCTCCGTTCTCCTTTAATAAAGCTGTCACAATTGACTTTTCTTACTTTAGCTACTACGATTATCTGACTTGTCACGAGTGAGATTTTACAGCTACTACTACGATTTTCTAGCTTAAAAAAGACTATCACAAATGAATTTTTACAGATACCGCTATGCTTTTCTTACTTAGTAAAGCTAGTATAATCTGCTTAACTCAAACACCGGATAACACGAACTTTTATAATCTCTATTTAAATTACTGTTCCCTAGAACGTACCTTTCTCATAAAAACTTTGAAGTATTTATCTGCACATTGTCAGTCTCTATCGTAACCTGTAATGTTTCTCCAATATCTTTGTAAACGTGTTTACCTCGTATTTACCTTGAGTTCTTCTATAAGAATAAGTGGAAATTCATTTTGAAAACAAATTTCTTTAGTTTTTATTTTACTATCAGGATCGTTTCCCATCTCCACAAAACACAGCTTTTTCTTTTGCTTACCACATATAAAAATGTTTGTTATGTACTTTGGAAGATAGATTTAAGTTAGATTTACATGGAGGTAACAAAGGGAGATTGGCATTTATTTCTTCATTTTCAAATTTCTGTAAGAAGATGCTTTTACGAGCCATAATGACACTTTGTTGTTTACAGCAATAAAAGAAGCATACGAACTATTCCAAATTTTATCTAATTTATTAAACTATTAAATAGCTCCAACTCAGCAAAGATAACTGATCTTATTCCTGAAAATGCAAGTGATCACGAGGAAGTGGTTACCAAGTTAAAAAAGCTGGAAAAAGTGTAATGATGTGATTGCAGAGATGCAAATAAAACTGGTCGGCAAACACAGACATCAAAATTATCAAAATGATTGATTGTTTTATCACTTTCTGCAGAAAAATATGTTTCCTCAACGAATTTATAAAACTATAAATTGTCAATAAGGCCATTCATAGTTAATTGTTTGTTCATAGTCAATTTCCAATTAAAACCAACTATGCGGGAATGAATCCACGAACTACAGTTTATTATAAACAAACAGGTTGTCTTGACGCCGTAATGTTTATTTCATAACATTAATTAATTTTATACCTTAAAGGTTCCAGCTGGCATTATGATTAAATACCTGACAGTATTTTATTCCAACCTCCAGAATGAACAACTCTCTCATTTTCTACATGCTTTGCAAACTATACCTCATTTATTTAACAGAATTACCTCATAACTTTTCTGCCATTGCTTTCTGGTGAATGACTATTTTTGTAAACCAGCATGTAAAAAATAAGAAATTTCTGGCTTCTGCTTAAAACTAATATTTAATTGAGATAAACTTGCAATTTGTTATTCCCAAGATGTGTATTGTCTGTAATAGAAACCAGGTATTGCATATTTTCCAGTCTCACATCAATTGAATTTTTGCATGTGAAAGAAGCAAGACTTTAGTTGGAAAATTGTTGGAACGTTCACTCGTGACAGCTTTTTTAAGTTAGAAAATCATAGTAGCTGCAGTAAAAAGTCATTTGTAATAGCTTTTGTGATCTAGAAAATCATAGTAGCGGCAGTAAAAAAGTCGCTTCTGACAGCTTTTTTAAGTTATTGTGGGTGACTTTTATGGCATTTAACTACGATTTTCTGGTTTTAGAAACTTGTGTGACTTTTTACGATTACTACAACTTTCTGTCGTAAGAAAGCTATCGTGCATGACTTAACATACAATTTTATTAGCTTTAAAAAGTATATATCTATTGCCAAGGCTTTGGAAATCCAGTTGAATTCCCGTAAATCATGATTTAAAATTTTCCTTTAATGGGAAATGAAACTTTTCCTTTATTAATTACTTCTGGTTCATATTTGGAGGTCCTCAACGTCTAGACAATCTGTTTATTTATAATGTACAGGGTGCTACAAATAGGAGTATGTGCATATGCATGTACGCTTATCAAAATATAATTGCAATAAACATACTAAACTTGTTTTCAAATCGTACGAAGACGTATGGCACAAATTACATCAGTGTGTACGGGATGTAAGGTCTGGAACATTTGACGTATGCCACTCGCACAGTCGTTTGTATGCAAATACTTTTATTATCTCTTAGATCTGTTGTCCGCCTTTGTTTTATTCTGAAAATCTTTTTTTTTTACTAAAATCCTACAGAACAGTCTTGATAGCATTTAAGACTTTCTTTTAAAAAGTGGGACAAAGTGCTCTTCTTTGTGGTGTTTTTTCTTTCTAATAAATATTAACAACAAAATAACCAGCGTGGAAGTTACAATCTGGATATTCCTGCATGAATATGTCAGTTACGAAAATGTGGCAGACTTGTCAGTGTATTTCACCGGAAATCATACTTTAGTAAGCATGATCTTGTCAAAACAAGGCTTTATAACACGTTCCTTTTATGTGATTTCAATGTTAATTACCAAAACCAATTACCTACAGAGGTTGTTGTTCTCATGAAAATGAGGCACATAAAATATTGAACTCTTTTTTTATGTTGTTTTGGAGTGGCTAAAGAAGATAAATCGTAATTTGTTTGCGAAAGGAATATATAACAACAAATGAAAAAAATATCCTGGAAATGAGATTGTTTTGTTGACATTATGCAAGAAAAGAGAAGTGATTTTCTGTTTTTAACACGAGGGGAGCTTTGTTTCCCTGCATCATAGATGTGGCAGGCATAAGCATCAGAATGTAGCCGATAGTATATACTTTGTATTATTTTGAGCTGTACGTGCTACGTTCGTTAGGCATTTAAATGTTGTACGTAAGTGTACTACCATCAATTTTTTTTTGTTGCACCCTCATGTAATTCATGTTCTTCTTTCTTTCTTTCTTTCTTTCTTTCTTTCTTTCTTTCTTTCTTTCTTTCTTTCTTTCTTTCTTTCTTTCTTTCTTTCATGAGAAATATAATAACTAATGATAGAATAACCAGCACATTTTATTTAAAATAACAATGCTTCCAGGGGCTTCCAAGGGGTAGTTAAATTTAGTAATATCTTAATAAAACACAAACTCACATATTTTTTGTACCATTTCCAGCCCTCCGGTTTCTTTCAGTTAATGAAAAATCTATTTCAAATATAAAACGATAATTAAAATTCCTGTAGCAACTGTGGCTGTTTTCCTTAGCAACCACATTTTTATAGTCTTTGATTTTCACCAACCAAGTTAAAAATCCTTATTTGCAACACTGTGATCACTATCTGGTGATATTGATATAATTGATGTTTTGTGTGTCTTAATTCATAATGGTACCAGTAAAAACAGGAAGATTTTAGATATGATAACATAATCCCGTTAATTGTTGTATTGACATGTTTAATTGTTGTATTGACATATTTAATTGTTGTATTGACATGTATTCTCTTGAAGTGATTATTCATAGTGTTTTTTCTGAAAGGGGACAAACTTTTTTAGAAATTAGTTCTGCAAAATCCAATATTTTTGAATTCCTGTGCTGCGATGTGGCTGTTTAGTAGTGCAACAACTGAAATAAAGGCAGTTTAAGTTTTTTAAATATTTAAAGTTATATTTCTATTAGGGAATTTTCCCCAAAAACCAATGTAATTGTTATATAATCTGCACTGAAAAATTAACAACTGCTTCCTTTTTATCCTCATTGAAAGGTTATATGAAATGTTTTGAAACTATAGTATCAGCATTTTTGTTGAAATATATTATGTATTTGCTTGGCATTTTGTAAGTTTCTAAATCGATGTCTGTATTTATACTTAGTTGGAAGCACGACTTGGTCGTATGGAAAGAAGAATAGCCTTGCAAAAAAGACATTCAATAGATCCTGAAGAAACTATTCCAAAATCAAAAGCTTTGAATCTACCTAGAAGGTAATCTGTGGATGTTGCTATTTTTGTAGTGTTTTATTCCTTGAATGAGAGGTGTCTCTAAATTTTCTCGAAAAACGCCATGAAGAATGGTTATATATGCATAACAATGTAATGTTGCAGCATATATGAAAAGTCAATTATTTTAAATTGATGGAGTTAACATTGTGACATTAAAAGCTCTCTAGTCTAGATTTCTATGTTTCTAAAACAAACAATTCAAACATTAAACATGAATTCATGTAGTGATGGTGAAAAAGCTATTATTATAAGTAGAGGTAAATTGGAACAATAATAGACCTATACTCATATTTGAAAGCTTATATCACCACAATAATTTTTTTCCCGAGTTTATGAATTTCTCAGGAATAGCTGGGTCAAAAATGGTTCAGAGGCCTGATTTTCCTGGTAAAATTTCACTAAAATCTGATTTTTACAAATATAGACATATTCTATATCATCTTAAAGGAACTTTTATATATTTTCTTCCTGGCTTATTCTGTTCTGCTTGTATAGTTCTGGTCGTTGCATCTTATCTACTCTATGAGTATGAGCAAAGTATTTCTGATATAATTTCTGATATATATTTAAAACATCATTAGTTATAGGTAAGTTGGTCATGGTTGCTGTACAATATTGTGCATCATCTGCAAGAAGTACCAATAAATCTTCAGCCATGTATTGAACAATTACAAAATAATTACCATGATGGAATCATAATAAAAAAATAGCGCCTGACTTTATTGTAGCAGGTTATAAATTTTACAATTTATAAATAATAAACAATGTTCTGTTTTATGACATGTGTTTATAAAGAAAGCCCATTATTTTAAAAATCTAAGTGAGCAGTTTTTATGTTACATGATGCTTGATGTTTAGCGAGTTAAAGGGATGTTGTTTGTGAATTATATGAAGTTTTGCAAGTTAAAGTGATGTTGTTTGTGAATTATATGATGTTTAGCTCGTTAAAGTGTTGTTGTTTGTGAATTATATGATGCTTAGCGAGTTATAGTGGTGTTTGTGAATTATATATGAAGTTTAGCTCGTTAAAGTGATGTTGTTTGTGAATTATATGAAGTTTAGCTTGTTAAAGTGGTGTTTGTGAATTATATGAAGTTTAGCTCGTTAAAGTGATGTTGTTTGTGAATTATATGATGTTTAGCTCGTTAAAGTGATGTTGTTTGT
>JANTOQ010352019.1:0-21863 GCA_027564595.1 Bythotiara depressa
ATAAAAAATAAAGTTTTTTGGGGGGGGGGGGGAGAGGCAAATAGTCTGCTTCTTTTCATTTTAGATAAAGAAAAAATACCACAAAACTAACAAGTCTTCTCCATGGAACAGAAGACACTACAAAAACAACTACATGCCGTTACACAAAATAACAATAAACCAAGGAGTTACCAAGTTAAGGCCAAAAGCGAACTTACCTCAGTCAAGTTAAGTGATCACAAAAAGCAAAAAGCAAAAATCATTGCAGAAACAATAACTTTTATAAACTAGTAAACAAACATGCACCTTACATAATAGAATAATACTGGGAAGTTTTTCATTCATCTTTCAACTTTTTATTCCCACGTGGAATCAAAAATTCTTTAATCCACTCTCCCACACAGAGGATTTCAAAATGTTTTCCCATAATAGACTCGGGAATACATTTTTATACATATAAAAATGTATAAACTTACTATAAACTATTTATTTTAGTTTTTGAGGTTGATGTTCTAAAAATTATATGGAAGGAAGCTTTATGTTATTTTTTTTACACATCTTTATAAAAGAAGAGTGTAACCGAGTCGGCGTTTTTTCTTTGCTTACAAATTCATTAAAGTGGCCCGTGTTTCTCTTTCTTTCTTATTGAATCTTGCAAAATATTATAAATCCAAATAGAACATAAAGAAGCTAAAAATCAAAACAAATAAAGCTGGTTTAAATAAGTTCCTCATCAGATTCTGACAATGTCATGCTGTCATCATCAGCTGATGCATGCTCTTCTTCTGAACTGTCCGATTCTACTAGTTCATAAACATTAAAAGCTATTTGTTTTCAAATTGAAGTACTGCGAGCTTTGTAAGATTGCTCTTCTTGCCACGATTTATGTCTTGGTTTGCTGTTATACCAAACAGAAAGCGCATCTTCAACATTTTGCGCGTGAAATTCTTAGAGTGATGGCCCAGTACCTTTAACTCTCAAAAGAGCATTCAAACTTTTATCGTTAAGGGTCGACCTTACATCTGTTTTGACCACCTTTAAAATGACTGAAAAATCTTTCCAATGTGGCATTTGATTGTGGCACACAAAGAGAAAGTTCAACTAATAGTAAAGCAGATTTCCAGTCACACTTATCAATATCATTACATAACTTAAATAAATCTTGCCAAAGCATTGCAGGCTCTATGGTCTTCACTAGGTACCGTGACATTTGCTGCAATGTTTACATAACTTTGAATTATATTGTTTATATCTGTATTTGAAAATACATTCATTTGCTTGTATTGGTCAAATAAAATGTTAAGCGACTCTATTTGGCACATTAAGGAATCTTCACTTGGATGTTCTGGCCATGCCTTGGTGTTTTGAATTCGACAGATATGATACAAAAGAGTGTCACCTTAGAAAACATCCTTTCGTACATCCTTAATTATGATTTCTTCCTTGTCATTAGTTTCCAGCCATCCATACCTCTCATCAAAACACACTATCAAACCATCAATAAGTTCCACAAGGAAATCTGTCTCTCGCAAAGCGTTTTTTAACTTGACACCTTGAAACTTGTGCTCTTCATCAATATTTCCAATACATTTTTTAATGCTGGCAGCTCAAAAACCTTTTGTGGTGACTTCATGTAAATGTTTTCAATTTTGCATACCTCCTTCGTGTTGATTGTATTGCATTTATAACAGTGATGAGGTCTTCTGTTTCTTTCTGCAAAATTAGATTAAGACATGCTGGTGCAAGAAGATCAATTAAAAACACTACAAAGGAGTATCTTTGCTTCAATAAGTTTATTGTACTTTCCCTCTATTGTTGCATGGTCACGTCTTCGTTGTATCCACAGTAACATTCTGTAGATGAGAAACATAAATTCCATACTTATCAATTAACTTGTCCATTGCTCAAAATTTATGATCAATCCAACAGGTTCCTGTTGCTCGTTCTGGTTTAAGTGAGCTGGTTGGAATGCCATATTGGTCATTCAGAAGAGCAAAGAGGCCCTTCAATTCTCTCATCTTTTTACCCGAATTTTTATACAAATAGTATAAGTGCCTTAGGCTTGTATCTACCAGCTCAATGAATTATTTCAGACTATCTTTCAAGGCTAATTTAAGATGATGTGAGAAACACCATACAAATGCTACCCATTAGTAATCCTATTTTAGAAGGGTAGCTAGTCCCAATTTTAACCCACTGTTCACAGAAGCACCATCAGAAGCTAAGAAAACCATTTTTTCTAAGACCACACCTAAGTTTTCATTCTTAAATGCATCGTTTATAGCTTTCTTTAACCTAGGTGCTATGCCACTGTAAAAAGTTCTAGTTTAGGTATAAATGTATCTTGGTCGGCAAATAAAACATAAATTACTTCTTGTTCCAAGATAGCGCTATCTGTCATCCCGTCACAGAGAACAGCAAGAAATTAATTGTTAATCCAGTGAATAAAGTCTCTACACACATTTTAGTGTTCATATTTATCTCCCAATAATTTAACACCATGCATTTTTTCTAGTGTAACTAGATCTGAAAAATCTAAAAAGCATGACCCTTTTTCACTATATAATATGCTAATTTCCAATAGTTTACGTAATGCTACTTTCTCAGTTTCATTCATTTTTGTGACTCCCATTTTAATTGGAGCAGTTTTTGGAATCACGATAGACACTTTAGGTCCTTGATAAACTTCTCTCCATTTTTTTTTGCTTCATCTTTCAACTTCTCTTTCTGTGCTGCTCCATGGGTTTTGCTACAAGTATGGTCACCTAGAGCAGATGTTTTATAGTTTTGTGACCCTTTTTTGACAGTGTGTTATCGTATGTAGTTTAATAGGGTGGCACTTTAGTTGTAATAATTGTAATATCAATAAATTGGGCGATCTGGTATCAGGGTATGGCTCTGAAAAATTGCTACAATTATGTTGAAATTATGAAATGCATTCGAAAGGCCCAGAAATGCAATTTTAGCCAATCTTGATGGCTCTATATTCAAAATATTTCTCTCAGCATGTGTCCGCTCACGGAGGTACTGAACAGGGGTTAACAGTGTATGTAAACTGGCCCCTGCACTTGTAAAGCTGCCTTTCCAGCCCTTAATCGAAGAGACCTTTTCTTTCTGGGTGTCCTCAAAGTACCCTTAAAGGAGTGTTTGCAGTATAATGAGGAAATTGAATATTTGTGTAAATAAGTAATATTTTCCAGAGAAAGAAACAACTCATTGAAAAACTTTGTTTTATAATATTTTGTTACAGTACTAAATAATTTGATCCTCACATTAGAGAAAACAAATAAAATAATACTTGAATTCTTTATAATTAGCGTTGGTATCGTACTTATTTTGTAAAGGTAAAATGATGCACATGGATAAATTTTAGAAATATGAAAGAGGTTGGTTGGGGTAGGGGGGTTGGTAATTTTTTATGATTTATTAATGGGGGGATAATACATCTGCACACTATCAACAAGGCAACAATTGCACCCTTGACTCGTACTTTTCACCGCGCAGAACACTTTTATGTCCTGTCCAAACCTTAACCAACTCCATTTTTCTTTCCATTTATTAATCATGTTTATTTTTGGAATATTTCTTGATAATGCCATAATTTATTTTCATATGTTTTATTTTCTCCTCCCTCTACTAAAGCAAACTAATTGTTTAAAGAGGAATATGCTCTCTTCCATTATTGCTATTTTCTTTTCTTTTTCTATTTAATATAAAGAGCATCTGAAATAAAAACAAAACATTCTTACGAGAGAAAACACACATATTAACTATAATTTATTGTTTACTACTCACTTGATAACCACCGGTGTTTTGTACCTACATTGATAAAAAAGAAAGCAGAGTAAGTGCAAGTAGAGAAATGTCACAACAAATGGCCGAAACAGCTTTGATAGTCTGGAAGTATGTATGCATTAGATAGAAAGCGAAATCAAGAAGGACGACACTAGAGTCGATAATGTTTTTTCTTATAGTTACTTATGTTAATAATTATAAATAATATTTTTAATATTTCACAGGATTTATGTGTATGCATTTCTGGATTTTATTAATTTTTAGTGAAGTACTGTTGGACATTTTGTTGTTTTGAAAAATAAATACTGCCGGCAGTTTTGACTTGTCTGCCGGCACAATCTGATGCCCGACAGCAATTTCCACCCCCGTCATCTATAGAAAACATTACATACCTAAAGGTAGTAATAAGCTAAGCTCATGAAAGTCAATGCATTGACATGGCATGGTGGTTACTTTGTTACTATAAAATTATATTCTGCTTCTCGTCATTGTGAAGTTTGTTCTGCTGTGATATTAGACAAAAATATACTGTAGAACTTTAAAAAAGCTCTTTAGTCACATAAAGCAGTAAAGTGATTTTACAAATTCTTCATCTCGCATATGTACAAAATGTACTTAATCCACTGCACAGGTAACAACATTTTTAGTTGATATGAGGATTTTTTAATCGTCACACTCAGTCTCGGCATAGCAAAACAAAATGTTGTCCTGCTTGTTTTTACGTTAAACATGTAGGTCTTAGCATGCCAATTTCAACATCTAACAAATTTAAGTTTATTCTCTAAGAGTAAGTTTATTGTCAACAAATAGATTTGCGACGCCCTTGTTCAACAATATCAAACATTTCTAATTCTGCCAGAGTTGCTATTATGCACAATTTGAAGTTTCTTTTCTTACAAGTAGAAGTATCAAATATGAACTTATTCTTTCTTATAGCAGCACCACACACACATTGTGTGTTCTTATAATGAAACACGTAATATTTTGTTAATGGACAATTTCCTCAAAATGTTTTAGAAATTATTTAAAATTCTAACAAATTCCTACTTGCGCACTTTATGTGTAGATTATTTTTCTGTGGCCATTTTTACTAAAAGTTAATTTTTACACTTTTACTAAGATAAAATCCTGAAAGCAGCGTCCGACGACAGCGTTGCTTTTTAAACACTCCTGTGGTTTCTAGCCCGGACATGAATAAAAGCTGAAATTGACAAAATTTATTATGTTTACTCTGAGAGTCAAATCTATATAAAAATGTTTTAATACTACTGTAGTTTTTCTCGCAAATCTTCACTGTCCAAATCTTCATTGTCATCTTCACTATTGTCAATTGCATCATCTTCCATTTCCTTATCATTTTCATAATTACACATATTTGTGAATGTTAAGCAATTTGCAGGATACGTGTATTAATTTCAATCAGTCAATTGCTTACAGGAACAGGAATGAAGCTCCAGTACTGTGCCAGGGGCATCACTCTCACTTGTACAGTAAATTAAAATTGATTTCCTGAAAGCTACTAGCTGTTGCTGTACATTATGTTTGTGTAAACAAGCGTGACTTGGAGATCGTTAATGTGAATCTACTTCTCCAGACTTAGCACACACTATGGTATATCACAATTCTCCAACACTTTTATCAGTCTTAGGAGTTACATATTATACATATACAAATTTTTCCAAAGTTGTCATCAATTCATTAGAAACATCGAAACTTTAATGTAAAAGCTCTTTGAAAAGAGTGTCCAGAGACTAGCTGTCATGATCTGAACTGAGCTGAGAGCTTTTTCCTTTTCCAGTAAATGCACTTACTGTTTCATAATTAGTGAAACTGAAAGCATGCACACCTGTTGTGAGCTATCTTTTTACTTTGACTTCCTTTTTTCTAGTATATTGGAACATAGAGAGGTGGCTGCAGAATGCTATAGTGTGCACCAAGACACTAGTATCAGTCTTTGAATACTAATTAAACTTTGCTACTCTTGTGAGTGATCAGCATGAAGTAGAAGACAAGTGTCTTCATGATAAATCTTTAACTCTTGTACTTTGTTAAAGTAGTATGTAGTTTCATTTACTTTCAAACATTCTTGATCATATGGTTAGTTTTCCCTACTCATTCTTTTTCGATTCATTACAAAGAAACTGTATTGAGGCAGGCTTCCACTAGCAAACTTTTCTTATGGCAGGTACATACATAATGTTTCTTTAAAACAAATGTTTGCTGTGGTAGGAGGATCCCTTCAGCATGCTAAAATATTATGTTCACCTGTTGGCATAACATTTCAGAGCTTCAGATTTATACCAAATGATTGGTATAATATTTTTCTTCTCAAAACATTTTGTATTGTGACATCCCGACCTTGCCTTTTCTTACGGCAACAATTTTCATTATTATTATGTTGTGCCGGAGAAAATTTCAAAAATAAAAACGAGATCAAATAAAGAGTAAGAAAGGAAAAGAGCTTAGTTTACTAAGCTTTACTAGGCTAATCTTCGTCCACTACCTATGCCAAAATTATTCATCCTGCAGCAGCCTGTCCCCTTTTCATCATGCTTCGGAATAAATATACCCAGCATGGGTTTTATTTTAAAATACATAACGTGTGGAAAGAATCCCAAAATGTTATGCAAAAGAAAAATTATGTACCTGCACTACAAGAAACATTTGTGTGGAAGCCTGCTTTCCTTCGCTCCCTGCATTTTTAATGGAGCTTTCTTTGTTATACATCAATTACTATATGACTCATTAGTAAATTAACAAATTTTGTACCAAACTCATTCAATCAATGTTACATGCAGATGGTTTAGCTGTGGATTCAACTGGTGAAGCTAGTTTCTCTAGCAAGTTGGTCAAAGATAACTTGCTGCTCTTTCTAAGAAAATCATCAGTTGTAGACAGGCACCATGGAAAAGATCCAAACTCCTACTGCACTACTTTTCATGTCTAATTGATGCACATATGCAGTATCAGTCATCATACAAAACAAATTACTATCTACTTTAAACACGATATTCTTTCTATTAACTGCCACAGTTTTCCTGTCCATGTTTGAAAATTACTTTTGATTCAATTTTGGAATGCAGTTCGTACTTGATTTTGAAACTGCCAGCCTGTCTTTGATTAAAGTTTCATGAGCCTTTTCCCTGTTACTATGCTCATATGTGATAAATCTGATGTTATATCTTGTGATGGCTCTGCTCCAGTAGAAATGTTGCACAACTCTGTACCTGTAGCTATAAAGAGATAGATCTCTCCAATTTGACTCAAACATTTCAAAAATTAATTGGACATCTTTCTCGTCCCTTTCTATTTTTTTTTTTTTTTGTAAATCAGGATGATATAATCTCATTCTCGCAGTCTTGATCATATTTCCTTTTAAAGTCAACAAGAGTGTAATGAGATACAGCTTCAAACTTTGTGCTAAAGATTTTTGTTCCTCCTAAAATGAAACAAAATATAAGTTCATAGTTTCATCTTATGCCAATTGTCTTTTTTAGGATTATTTTTTTATTATTTATAAGTTATTTTTAATCGAACAATAGGAAATCGAGTCTAGAAAGAAAAGAGTTCATGTAATGCTTTTCGTGTTCTTAGTTTAATTTATTAATTTATTATGAATAACGATAAGTTCCATTAGATGAAAATAAGCATCATATACTAAAATGCTATTATAATAAAACCTATATAGGGAAGGTATGTAGCACCTTGCAATGTAGTGCTTGGATTTTATTGTTCTAATGTATTAGAATAAGAAACATGTCCCAAACAGTTTAAAGTCTTGATTATTTCAACCTTTCCAAAAAATGATTTAACAGTAAACAGCTGGAGAAGATGCTTCAGTGTTAAGTAGGATCTCTTTGTTATTGTGCTAATAAGATCATGTACTATTGATTGATCTTTAAAATGTCTGAAATACTGGAGGGATTTCTATACATTCTGCTGCAAGTTCAGTCAGCTTAGATGACCATTATTTTTTATTTTAAACCTTCTTACTAAATGAAGAAATCTGTATTACTGTCTTAAATGTTTGAACAGAATCTAAATTAACTTGACAGTTTCATGTGGAAAGTACTGAACAGAACTTTTTAACTTCTTCAATATACTTACACCTTTCATGTAATTTACAAGATAGATATTTAAAGTACATTCTTCTGACACTGCTGATAATTAAATTTTAAAGAAACAAATTTTGAACAAAATATTTTAACTTGCTTTCTTATAATTTAAAATAATATTTTTACCAGAGTGAATTAACTTAAGTCATAAAAGAAATATATTTGTGATTATAGGAACCAAAAATCAAATCTGTGTTACCAGAAGGTCATGCCAAAATGGAAGTACCAAAAAAATACAATATAATTTCCCCAAGTTTTTACTGACACCCCAAGTTTTCACTTCACCTCTTGTCCACAAGTTTTCAACTCTTGTCCCCATGTTTTCACCTCTTGTCCCATTTGACTTTCCAATATTTGTATGTTAGTAAATATTTGGATACACTTAACATTTTTATACCAATTAAAAAGCATCAATCAACAATCGTAAAGAACAGAAAAATATTCTAGATGTTAATTAACCTTTAAGCCTTGCAAATTCTCTCCCAAAAATAAAGCTATGACTTTCTTTAAGCCTTGCAAATTTTAACATTTTTGATAAAGTAATTTGGTTCTGAAAATAACAGAAGCTGAGGTACCATTTACTGTGGCATAATTTCTGAAGATGATGATAACAAACCTTTATAATGTCTAACCCATGCTTGCATGGAAAACAGATGTTAAATTTTATATAATGATGATGATGATGAATGTCATGATGGTGAAGGTTGGGATATAAGAAATCATCTATACTTTTTGTTTCTAACTTTAGATCAATTCCAAAGAAGGGTATCTAACAAAGCAAGGTGGCAGAATAAAGGTGAACCATTAATTAATAATAAAAATGATAATAATAAATTACAAACAGAACAACTGTGATACATGTTATTTTCATCTTTCTTTCAGTGAAAGTTATGATTAATCTTCTTAAGAAAACGATTTTCAATTCTAGTTAGCAGATATAGCAATAAAATATTCCAGGCCAGAAATATATTTTTGAGGAAAATTAAAACCTGAATTGCATGTTTTTTATAAAATCAAAGGAAATATCCATGTCGACATCATATTAGCAAGTAGTGATGAAGATTGTTTTATATTCTCTATGCAATTAAAAATACAGTCAGACCTGTTTTAAAGGCCTCCTCTAAATAAAAAACTTTCTTTATAAAGGACACTGCTTATAGTCGTCCCACTCAATATTTCATAGAAATCATACTACATATAAGGACCAACTTTATTTTTTCTTGCCGCCAAGGTTGCTGTTATATATATATCCTGGTTTGATCAGTTTCATATTGTTTGTGTCTGTGTCAACTGATCCATACAACTTCTGAGATTAAAAAATTGTAATTGTTCCATACCAAAAAATGTCTTTCTGAAAGATCTTTGAATTATGTCAGTCACAAATTCTTATATGGAACATATGCTAATCATATTGACCAGGCTGAAACCTTTCATACAAGAATAAATTAAGTACACATTTGTACAAACGGAACTTTTTCTGAAGAAAATGAACAAATTCAATTTTTCTTTGTATGATGATCTTATATGACTCTTCATTGATGTGCCTAGTAAGCTATTTTTTCTAAGCAGTATAGTAAATAACAGTTTCCATGTCAACATAACTTGCATAAAAACATCTAGTTTCTTTAAAAAATTAGCAGACATGCCTCCTATCCCAGTGGGTACAAAATGGTGCCCATGTTTTCTTTTTTTGTTTTTCCAACAAGCGTAAGGAAAATGATTGAAGCAAATTACCTCAACAACAACAAACCAGCTCTTTTGCTCCTTCTCGTGGTAACTGTTATTGTAGTAACTGTCAAGTTAATATAAGCCATAAACTATTTGTCTGAAAATCCTCCAATCCTCAATGTTTTATAAATATTTACTGTTCTATGACCACATTTTTATGATTGATACATATTGCCATATTAATTTAGAAACTTCTGAAGCTTTTTGAAGTTGTGATGTGATAATGGTTTCTCCCACCCCCTATATATATCTGGCTTCTTTATACTGACATTTTAGGCGCAATTAAATATTAATTGCACAATTAAAGATTAATTCACTCAGAATAAGGAAAAAAGCTTTTCTTCCCTTGTTACTCATGAATTAATCATTAATTGTACTCAAGTCCATGTGATTAAGAGTACTAATGAAACAGTGTCCATTTATACCTAAAGACCACATAGTTCTGGACTCCCTGTGATGCTTCAGCACTATTTGAAAGTGTCTCACTTGCCTCAGAATTTGAACACAAAGATCAATGAACTAAGGCCAATTTCCATGTTTTTTTCTCCAAAGTACAAAAGTCTAAAAACATTTGTAAAGCCCTTATTATCAGTCATTGTAGTTTTTTGTTCATAGTGTTTTTTTGTCAATTTATACAATACTTTCTGTAAAAAAATAAATATAGGCATATAATATTGGAAGCTTGGTTGCTAGACTTCTAACCTTATTTTATAAAAAATATTGATATTTTATTAAGGTAAATATGCCATTAATTGACTAATTACTATATTCACTAATTTTTATCTGTATTCATTGATTTAATTGGATTAATTTTAATTGAATCTCAAGATGGAAGTTTTTGTTGAAGTTGTGTTTTGTTGACAGTTTTATTTATTTAGAACTTCATGGATTTTGTAAAGAAAAATATCTCAATAATTTGTGTTTTGAATTTGAGTGAAATGTACAGAAGTTACAATTGCTTTTATGACAAGCTATAGAGTAAATCATTTTTTTGGTTTGTAGAATTGGAAAGCACGATGGTTTGTCTTATGCAGGAATGAGTTAAAATACTACAAAACAAAAGGAGTATGTTCTTTTATTTTGTGTTGTGAATTGTTATTTTCCAGTAAAGTCAATGTTCAGCACATTTTTGTCAGTTCCAGGGAGTACTTAGAATCGCAATTGTACAGTAAATGTTTTCAAACAAGTACCTACATATAAATTGTTTGAGCATGTAAGGTTTATACCACTAATAAGTTTACTTGCTTATTTCTATTATGTGATTAAAAAAAATAAGAAACCCATCTCAGGCCCTAAGCGTTGCTTAATCTTTAAGGTAAAATTTAGTAGTAAAGTTTCTTAAATTTGTCTTAATTTTAATAACCTGAACATCAACATTCTTACTGCATTCTCCGTGAATTCGTTACTAGTAATCTTGATTAATTCTCACTTATGATTAATTTTCCTGGAGTGATCAAAATTAAAAAGTGTTGCATGTTTCTTCATATCTACAATCAGGCACTGTATAACTATGTTCTGCAGTGAATTAGACAAAAAATAGAACAATCACAGATGAAAATATTGGCGGGAAAAAATATACTTAATTATGTTACTATATTGATGTAAGTTATTGGAAGTAAAAAATAAAGAAACAGTTGGGTTTTTATGACAAATGTTATGTGCTAGACTAAAAATAAACTTTCTTAATAACAATTTTTCAATTATACATAGTATTAAAAATGTTAATTTTTGGGGCATCTAGAATCAATTTCTTAAATAAAAAACATGTATTAAGATTATACTTCTCTTGTACTCTACATCTTTGAGTGCATTCTGGAAAAATGCTATAAATTTTGTAAACAAAATATAGAGAATTTACCTTTATTCTCTAATCCAAATCATTATTGTTTTTTCATACAGTGCCTGTCAAAGAAATTGCATCTGTCTATTAGTTAGAAATTATATCCAGTTGTTATCTTGAATTTTTAAACTTGAAAAGCTTTCAGAAAGTTTTTATTGTCCATAATTCACGGGAGTTGAAATTGAAATAAAGTAACTTGTCCCAATAGGAGTTTGAAAGAGATGAATGCTGTATACAGACTCTTTGTTGACATGTATTAACAATAAGGGACTTCAGAATACTTGTACAGGTCTTGATACAAAGTTTCATAGATTAATTAGGAAAGAAAATTAAGGTGTTTAGCATTGAATATGTCTTGCATGTAGCTCTGACAGTAAAATGACTGTCAAAAGTACTGACAGTTAAACTTTGTTGTCTATTTTAGGAAGCAGAGCCCATCCGCACATTAGATTTGAATAAATGTATAGGAATAGAAGAAGATTTTAATTCAGGAAAGCCAAATACAATAAGGTAATATCATTGTTTAATCACATAATGTGTTTTATAATATTATTGATTTCCATCCATTCCTTTCAAGACTCAAAAATAATTTCATTACATAAATTGAGTGATGTATAGTTTTTCTTCTAATCGTATTATTTTTTTGTATATTATTTTAACTTCAACTGTGCCAGTAATTTATGGATGCAATCGTTCCTTCAAATTCCTACACTATTATTGTATGTATGTTTTATTTAGCTGAGCAAGAAATATCATCAAAAATTAATTTTCATGTGTTTTTCTGATGACAAAATGTGTCTTGTAATGCATGTTGGTCTAAGGACTTTAATTGATATTACATACCTCAAGTATGTGTATATCCTCATCATATTAGTGGCTTGACAATATAAGACAAATACATTTACATCAATGAAATTCTTACAGGGTTCATACGATGGCATCAAGTAAATCTGTAAAAACACATTTTGTTTACTATGAAACTTATAGGGAAAATCTGGCAAGTGGGAAATTGATGATATATATTATCGGATAGAAAAAAAGTAGCAGAAATAATTGATATAGCTATAGCACTCATATATCTTCTGAATTTTCTAAGTCTGTATAGCAACGCCTCATTTTTGTGCGGGTTGCTAGCTTTAAAAACATCAATTTCTTCCCAGCAACAATGTGGGGGGAGAGTTCGGGAGCACGGTTAAAGTCTTCATAAAATCACTGAGTCGCAAATAAGAGGCTTTCTGCACCACTTGTCACAAGGTCTTCATCACTGCACCCTCCCTCACTGTCCTTCTATGAAGGTTTGACCATAGCACCCTCCGCGACGGTGCTCCCAAACAACCCAAGAAAGGTCACAATTTGAAAAAACCTTGTTTTCATGTCAAGTGCCTTTTTGCAGTTGGTACACGACCATGTCCAATCTGTGTTTACTCACCGTGAGTGCAAGAACAAAGGATTTTCGAGTGCTGTGCAAACAAAACCATTGTTTCGCCACACTTTGTTGACACAAGCCCTTGACGCAGCGAATGTCTGGGGAAGCGTGCCAAAGCAAAGTGGGATGGGATGGCACGAGCAAAGAGGACATGTGATTGTCTCGTTCCCAGACTCTTTTTTAAAGATGCAAAGTTAGTAACTTGCCCACTCTATGTACCTAGGTGTGCAGCTGCTCTTGCAGGCCTTTTAACATCTTGACGTATTCCCCTGGCAATAACAGCACTACCAACAGAGCAGTGACCCAAACACGTCGCTCATTTCTATCATTCAGCAGAGATCTGTAGCAATGCAAAGTCACGACATGGAATGATGCAGCAGCAGCATTAACGCCACTGCAGCAGCAGCTGCACTTTAAAAAAAGGGAGTGTTACATGTAATTCTTACTTAATAAAGACATGACACAGATATACGACAAGTGTTTGGAGGGCCTAGAAACAATAGACTTTGAACAGATATTTAATTGTAATTTTAATGTGGGTGAAACATATGACATTGATGAAGGAATTAATGATATTTTAATAACAGATTCCAGTGCACAAATACATTCAGGGTGCTGGGGTACAGCAGGATACCGCACACACCACCACCACCAACATTGACATTGATACTAAAAACGCAACCATCGCAGGCGATGTGGGTACACGATCAGCTCATTCAAGCTGCTACCTGAGGAAAGTTTGATGCCTTTAACCACGGATTCACTTGTTGATACACGAAGCCAAGAAAAGGGATATTTAATGGGTTAAATGATAATGGATAAAGCAACCGGACATATTTCAAGAAAGAACTGATTTGCAGATGGCAGGAGCAACAGTAACAAATGCCCCTAAGTAACTATACCATATTTATATACTGTAAAAACTAATGATAACGTCAATAGGGAAGCACTACTATAGGAACAATAAAAAAAAGTATTACGACTTCTGCTTAATTATTTTAATGGAGTAAAATAACTGTGACAAGGCTAATGTTCTATTTCAGAAAATAGTCATGTGTGACAACTGCTATTTCACCATGAAATTCAGGTGCCACGTGTGCGTAGTAAAAAATTAACACCCAGTGGAACTGGCTTACAGGAGGCATGATGTAGACTTCTTTTGTACGTGCTGCACCACCATAAGATGTCAAAACTGTTTCACAAGGCTTTTACAGGTACTACATAGGTGTGTTGGATTCTCCAAGTAATATGAAAGCATGTTAGACCAAAAGGGCAATACTACAGAGAGAAATAAGGCTTGCTTTTTTGTGTGCAAATTGTTGTGGAAGGCATGTTAAGTAAGTAGTTACAATATCACTACACTAAAATAACATATTTTGAATACATAATTAAATTAAAATAAACATGGCCCATCTCCGCAGCAGTTTTTGCCATGGACCTTCAGGGATATGATCTAAACGTGTGAAGAGGAATATAGCACTGTTTAGGGTACGAGCTTGGCTGTTGTATTCTGCGATGAGCTTTTGAATTTCATTTGAGTGACCCCGCATCATCATGCGAAAACTGCTCAAGTCTATTGACTTGGTTCGCTATGCATGTGTGTTGTAGGTTTGACTATCTTATTTGCCTTGAGCAAGTGAATTTTGGGTAGCTTGTGAGGGTACCACTGTAAGGTGAATTCTCGTTGCCAAGTTAGTTTTGGTTACTTCCCCCTAAATTGTCCCAGTTTTTACTGTAATCGTAGTGATAAATTAAGTCATTAAATACAATATTTTACACAAAATCTAAATCTGTTCGTAATCGGAATTTGATCATTCAGTGTTTGTGCTTCCTTATTGACATATAACTCCATCTCTTCCACGAATGTTGCCACTGGATTATTATACCAATTAACCCTTCTACTGCTTAATATCTGCTGTATATAGCAGGAGTTATCCACATCCTCGTCCCTTCATCCATTGTATTTCAACCCGATAAGAACTGCGATAGCGACTTTGAAGAAGAGGATGTGGATGAGATTACATCCCTATTGGAGTCAAAAAGGGAGGATGGTGCTGGTGTTTTCAATATTCGAGGAGATGGAGAGATTCTAGAACAGACCCTAACGGAGATATTGGATCTAATTCTGAAGGACGACACATTAGTGAGTATCAGTGCGTGTTGAGTGGTGCTTTTTTCAAGGACGAATGCTCTTAAAAGAAACATTATCAGTGCTATTGTCATCATCGTCACTATCATCATAATCAACCTCAACATTGTCACTAGCTTTTACATTTTATTTTGTCGCTTAGCCTGTTTATTATTTGCACTTGCACAAGCAAAACTTGAGCTAGACTGCTGTTGTTGAATTAGTGAAGTGGTATTGGTGTATGGATATGTTGGCAATGGCTGCTGCTGATGACTTTGAAACTGTACATGTGCAGCAGTTTGTCTTGAACTTCCCTGAGATGTTTCTACAATTGGAGTAGTTGCAGTTCTTTTAAAACTAGAGTTTATTAATGGAATCGGTTTCTATACAGTTCAAGTTTCTCTTTCGCCTCCCCAGATGATCCCATATTCTTCTATTCCTATTAGGTAGATTGCTTACCCTACAGAACTTATTCAACATTGCAATGATTGCTTATAATGCACACAGTCTTTTTTGTGCTTTAACCTGCATATCTGCATAATCAATTGTAAGTCGACACTAAAAATAAAGATGTTTAACTTAAATTTTATAGGTTCCCTCTGAGAGTTTTGGAAATCTATTTTAAACTGTTTCAAATCTGATATGTTGTTTATAGGGCTAAACATGGGTGATAATGTGCTAACAGTACCATTCTTAAAGCTAATCATAGCAGTAGCATTTTTATTTTTCAATCCATGTAGTAAGGAATGCTGGACCTGATGTTAAATTTCCCCAATATGTTTTCACATACTTTCCATTTACTAGCATATGACTTTTAGCATTCAAATCAGTGTGCTTTTAAATTCAATTTAACCACAGGTATTAAGGTGCGCCACTCATAAGGAGGTGATACGAAAACCCATTGTTTATTTTGCCTTGTATTTCCTCCAAAATATGGGTGTTGGTTATACCCGCTTGTGTGAAGGAATTATCATCTTTGGTGGAGTCTGAGTCAAAGATTACAATCTATGATGAATACCTAGCTATGTTCCCCCCAATGAACCACCATACCTAGTTGTGGGTATATATTATCACTAAGTCAACATTACGAAATGGTAAGATACTCCCGTCCGGAAAAGCTTGATGGATTTCATTTCTGCTAATTCTCCGAAATGACATGTCAATGTGGCTAATCGAACCCTCCTCCAGAGTGAAATATACCTTACTTTGGCCGATGATATCGCTGTAGTATTTCTTTTTTGACAACTGCAAGAAGGGAATATTTATCCATCATGACTAATGGTCTGAGTCTATAAAGAACAATATCCAATAAACTACGCTTTATTTCTGCAATATATATCCTTATTTCGGTGGTACTTATAATGTTGATTGGCTTCTTTCCTTTTAAGAATGAAAGTATCTGCACAATATTATTATACTTTGGAAAGTGTAAGGGTAGGTCCAAAAAGTGGATTTCCCTTTATTTCTATCACTGGTAGTACTAATACCCATTCATATTGGCTCTGTTTGCAATAATATGTTGGAGAGTCAACATCTAATAATCCAGTTCCATAGTACGCTTAAATAATTGGACTTGGTGTTATTTTATAACAACGCACCTCTAAGTATGGAGGCACATAAAAAGTGAGAATTTGATCTATGTTACTGTTAATTCTATTATCATTGTTGTTGGTATAATTTCCGGAATAAGTCCCATTTAAATCAAAGAAGAACATGCTACTATATATATCCACCTCATTCTTGACTGTATGAGAGATGAGATAGTTAGTTAATTTATCAATGATCTATAAGTACTACGATATTTATATTTTAATTGCAACATACTATATATTTAAAGTTTAGGATATCAGGGGTCCCACTCGGCATAAAATCATAAAATATCATAAAATTTAGTTTAAAACCTGAATTTTCATTAAAAAAGTATAAAATAGCCTCTACAGCATAAATTGTCATAAAATCTTGTCATTTTAGATCATGCTGTTATAATATTCAACAAATACCCTTGCATTGTTGTGTTCAGTTACCACCAGAGTGAATTTATCTGGTTTAAAGTTAAAGTGCCACACTATGAAGTTTTTAAAAAATCTCAAGTGATCTTGTTTTGTTGCCCATCAGTATAAAAAATCATAAAATACGGACTAAAATCATAAAAAAGCATAAAATTCAGGGTCATTTTGGCATAAAATCATTATAAAAAAATGTGAATTTTGAGTGGAACCCCTGGGATATAAAGTATTAAGTTTAGTCCTGCCTTTAGCATCATAGATACTAATAGAATTTACCAATCTTAAATATGTAATGACGAAATCAGCATTTCCAAAGAAAATGTTAACTTGTTCTTTGAGCGATACCACATAGAATACCTACCCAGTCTATGAGTTATAGTTCTAGCTATAATGGAGAATGTATGATTTTCCAGCCATATCTAGACTAATTTTTGATGTGTCATAATCAGCCTGTGAACAACCCACCTTAATTGATTGCATTCTCTTTCCTTATCAAGGTCATTAAACACAAAGAAAGCCTCTACCATTGATCAAGACCAAGAGCTGGGATAATTATTATTTTACCAAGGTGCAATGAATTTAGGATATGTAATATTATGCACATTTTGCTCCACGTTGAAACCAAATACCCTTAAAATAACCAAGGGGAAATTTTAACAGATTTAATGTCACTTCTATCATAGCAAATTACATCGTTGAATTCGGTGAAACTTCCAAAACCATTAAATCACATACATAGCTAAATTATCGCTACTCGTCAATGTTATATTCTTTCTATTAATTTTAATGGGGTGGGTGAACCCACTACGGAAATCACCATTAAATCTAATGTCGACCTTATTGCTTCTCTAAATCTAATAAGTTCTACTTTTTATTGTATGTTATGGAGGATATCAACGCATTGACTCTAATTGTTTGATCATTTTCCTTAGAATAAGGTTTACTTTGGTATACTAGTTTTTTGTATATATCGTTATTCATATCGGTTATATATTCTAATGTTTTTCCTTCGTCAAAGAAAGGTAATAAGAGGATAGAGTCCCTGAATATGAGTAGGGTATGCACTTGGTAATGGGTGAATATATTTGTGGATGGCATTTTAATCTCATTGGTAGCCTCTTGTATTAGATCCATGCCTCGTTCAAAGTTAATATGACTCAATTTATTTATGGTTGTCATATTGCGCGAAGTTCTAAAAAAGATCCTTTTGGTATTATTCATTTTATCAGTATCGTTTCCAGGAATAACCCTGGTTTTCAACCCACTATATGGGTCGATTGCCGCTTCATTATACGCTCCATAATGAACCCACTATATGGGTCGATTGCCGCTTCATTATACGCTCCATAATGCTCGTCATTTGTAATGTTCTGTTTATTTATTTATTTGGTGGGATCGTTTAGGGTGTCTTCCAGGAAATTCATTGTTTCTTTTTCTTCCTTTTATTCACACATTCCTAACGGGGGATTGAATTAATGAAATTATTTCATCCTTTGAATATGACTCCTTACCGCTGATTTCCAATTTTTCCAGTAGGTCTTTTTGAAGTTGTGCTAGGAAAACATTTCTCAGCATACCCTTGCAGGAGCTATTGGGCGCCAAATTATATCGCCCAAATTAATCAAAAATGTCCATAAACCTTTTATTGTGTGTGTTATTTATTCTTTGCAGTTGTTCTTTTCTTAGATAGTTGCAATATACATACAAATACTGCCAAAAAGTGGTGGATTTGTACTTCTAAGACACCAAAGACACAAATATGATGTCAGAAGCTTTGACCCTGGACCCCACTATGGGTGGCTAGCGCCACCCAAATTCAAATCCTGTATTAGCCCCTGCCTTATTATACATCTTGTTTATACTCAATACTAAACAAATCTGTCAATGACCTCACTTTTATATTTTATTATAAGTTAAATATTTATTAGTAAGATGTCTTCTATTTTCATTGGGGTCTACCAATAGCTCCTCCCTATAGAATAGACATTTTAATTATCTGCTGGTTGTTTTGTTCTTTAAACGATAAGTATCTATAGAGTTTGCACTCTTATCATCGTCAGCACTCTTAAGTACCTTCTTGATGACAATATATAGGTTATCACCACTCCATCAAGGTTCTTTCCTAGTGGATGGTTTTGTGAAATATTTGTCGGTTCTCATACCTTTTTCTCTCGCCACACTCAATCGAACTATCGTACCTATTCTGGGTACTTTGGTATGTTGTAATGCATTCTTTTTTGGGTAGGTTTAGTTCTTTGTTCACTAATGAAGTTACACTGTCTCACCTTGTCCTCTTGAATTCTCTTATATAGTCACTTAATAGTTTCTAAGTCTTCATTGCCCATGTTATTATTGAGGTTTTCTGCATTCATTTTCATCGTAGAATTCAAACTGGTATTCATGTTTTCAATAATTACTTGCACTACCCCTGTCCAATCATCATTATTTACCAGGGATCGAGCTGTTTGGACGCCCATTGATAGCAGGACGCACTGATAGCAGGACGCCCATTGATAGCAGTTGATGTATATTTTAACTGAAGTGTTTTTATCCTGTGTAAATATTCATAAATAAATAAATAAATAAGTTGCTCCGCTATATCCCTCTGTATATCTAATCTTTTTATTTGGGTGGTGCCTTTTTTTATTTCTCTAAGCATAAATTAGAATGCTGCTAAACATCTTTATTATAAAATAATAAAACTCAGTATTTTTATCAGTTTGTAATATCCGTCTTTCTTGTTGCTGGTATACGCGTAGTGAATAGAAAATCTAAACCGCAGGCCGTTGTCGGGCTGTTTTTACTTTTTAAAGGATATCTGTAAGTGTATCTGCTGTATAGGTCAACCAAAACTAACAAGAAATTGAACCTTATATTTCATTTATCGGGATTGTAACTAGACATTTTGGCTAGATCACCTTGATAACTTTCATTTCGGGCACTTACTGAGGATTTATGGGAATTAAAAACTTTTACATCTTGAGGTTTTTCATCGTTTATTATAGTGCGTAAAGTCAATTTATCATACAATTTTAGGCCATCCTTAAATTATTGTCTGTTTGACGTAACCAGGCCGACCCTGTGAAATTTAAGCAGACTGGAAAAATTTTAGGTTGGTATTTTCCAGAAAATCTATGTAAATTTAAATTTACCCGAGTCCCGACTGGCAAACGTTCTTTTCCCGACCTGAACAATTTTTTTAATATTTATCTCAACCAAAGTGAAAAAAAATCCAAAAAATGTATCATATAACAGTTTGTTTTTTCTTTCCAAGATTGTATTTCGTTACATTGCATGTACTTCGCTGTGATTTTTTACTGTTCTTGTAGTTGTAATTTAAAACGGGGGTCACACTAAATACAGGTTAGTAGTTATAATTTTCCTCCTTCATGTGTTTAGAATAAGAACCATTCCATTTTCTACAATCTACATATTCTATACATATCTAAATCATGGAGAACAAAAATAATTTAAAATTAACAGTTTTCAGTATGACCCCCTGTATTGTTAATTATATATTTTCTTCGAAAATGGTCACCTGTGCTGTTCATGTATAAAGTCTAAAAGCAGTTTCTATTTACTCTCCCATTAAATAAGAAACAAAAATTAAGTACCGTAATATCCGGTGTATAAGTCGAGTTTCTGGACACAAAAAAGGCCTTAAATTTCCTACCCGACTTATATACCGGGTATACTTCCATTTTTTTTAAGTTCATTTTTAGCTGCAGAAGACATGTTAAAGCTTCAACCCATTGGTGTTAATTGATGGCAATTTTCGTGGACATCAATGTCAGAGTTACACCCTGATGTTGTCACAATTTATGTGTACAATGCTGTATTACAGAGAAACTGGTATTGTTAACACAAACAGGAGGTTTTGGACTAAAGAAAATCTTTTTTGAGTCATTTATTTGTGATGGCAAAGATAAAAGTGGATTATGATTAAACACACTGACCAGCAAAATTTTGATGTACAATGCCGCTAGAGAGGAACTGGCATTATTGCTACAAACTCTTAAAATTGAAACAAACAAAACCTTTTATATTTCCAGTCGGTAATTGCGAAGATAAAATCAGATCATGATTACCCACTGTTACTGGAAAAATCTATGTGTAGAATGCTCTTACAGAGAACTGACATAGAGAGAGCACACACAGAATATCTACCACAAACATTAAACAAATGAATATCTCAAAATTAAAGAAGAGTGTATATTGGCTGTCAGAAGGGTTAGTCCTTCATTACTCATTGCATATAATCATAGTCATAAGAAGAAAAGCTAGTCTGGAACCATGGGCGTTGTTGTGGTTTTTCTATTGTTCTCCTATTTGAAGTTGAAAACAAATTGGCGGCCCGGAGAAAGTGCACAGATATAAAGTATGGCAACTGTGGAAGGAGACTTTCTGTGACGATTTATATTACTTGATTGATGGTGGCTTTCTTGATAGTGAGGAGCAGTTAAACGATGAAATAGGTGACATAGTATCTGAAATTAACAGAGATGAGGAACAGGAAGCAGGATTTCAATGTAGTCGCTGCGACAAAGTTTGCAAGTCAAGGAGAGGTATGACCAAGCATATAAGCACAAAACACAGCTCTCATGCTACAGAACCAGTTTATTCGACCTCGAGCTCATCTTTTGCAATTGAAGAAAGCTTTGTACAAGTAAAATGCTTACATCTTTTTGTAAAAAGCATTTTCCTTCAAATAAAGAGCGTTAGTCTTACTTTTTTTAGCAGCATACTTTATTGTCAGAAATTTTCGAGGCAAGAAAATTTCACGGTTTCGCGGTTTTGTCTTCGAATCGCGAAATTAAATTCCCGCGAATTTCGTTGTATTTCTTCA